>JAXIVJ010004301.1:0-84393 GCA_036785665.1 Chirona hameri | reverse complement strand
GCTCCCTAGACCCACTGTTGCACTTCCTGCCTGACCCTGCTGTGACCTCACTCTGACTCTGACTCTGCTGTGAGCTGCTGTGACCCCGCTGTGACCTGCTGTGACCCCGCTGTGACCTCAATCCTCATTGTGACCCCGCCGGCTGTACCGTCAGAGTCCGTTCCTGCTGGTGACCCGTCCGGTCGGCTATGGGAAGTATCGCTGCTGTGACCCCGCTGTGACCTGCTGTGCCCCGCTGTGACCCCGCTGTGACCCCGCTGTGACCCCGCTGTGACCCCGCTGTGACCCCGCTGTGCCCCCGATGTGACTCCGCTGTGACCTGCTGTGACCCCGCTGTGGCCTCATTGTGACCCCGCCGGCTGTACCGTCAGAGTCCGTTCCTGCTGGTGACCGGTCCGGCCGGCTGCGGGAAGTCGGCCTGTCTCCTCTGCCTGGCCAGCCAGCTCGGCCTCTCGCTGATGCAGTGGACCACACCCAGCGCGACACGCTACCAGCGCGACAGGACACTTGAAGGTGCGTGTGTGTGCGTCGGTAGCATGTGTACACCGCCTAATGCAGTCACATTGTCTCGCATAGTCCTTATGGCATCTTAGCTTATCACGCAGAAGTTGTGGGGTTATACTGATACCAAAGTGTATTGTGGAACAGAGCTATGTGCATTGTGCAGTCACTGCACACTGCAGCGCAGTAGGTACACATACCTCGCGGCCTCGACATCTATCCGGGTCTGTGGCTGTGTTCCCCAGAGCCGTGGGAGGGCCCGGGGGACACCGTCCCCCAGGAGGGGCAGCTGCGTCAGTTCGCAGACTTTCTGGTGCGCGCCAACCGGTACGCCTCGGTGCTGCCATCTGGCGGCGGCGCGACGAGGCTCGTGCTGGTGGACGACCTGCCGCACGCGCTCGTCTACAGGAAGGAGGAGTTCTATGACGTTCTGAGGTGGGTGGGTGACGTGCTGCAGTGGCGACTCGTCTGCGAGGCGTGACAAAGATTGTGTGCCACTGTGCCAGTCACAGTGGCTGCTTTTACTATGCTACCGTAGCTGAAGGCATGGTTTATCATGAAGTGGTGCATTGGAGGAGGAGCTTGTATACTGCTGGTCGTATAGTCAGTCTCTGTTGGTCACTACTCTTGAACTCTCGATGCGATGTGTTCCCATGTGTTCTCTGACCGGCCTTATTGGCCTGCGCTCCACTGCCTAGCGATGTTGTCCTCCCTGTGCTCCACTGACCTGCTGTGCTCCACTGACCTGCTGTGCGCCCTGTGCTCCCCCGCAGGCGGTACGGCCGCGGCGCCCGCAGTCCGTGTGTGTTCGTGCTCAGTGAGGGCGGAGCACGCTCGGAGCTCGGTGTTCTCAGCGTGTTCCCCGACGCGGTGCGGGCAGAGCTCGGCATTCATCAGATCACGTGGGTCGGCAGATCAGCAGATACAACTCGCTTTGTCGCTAGCTTCGCAGTCCCTCCGCTAAGTTGCTGTCATTTCTTGAAAAGGGCGGTATGCATCATTTAATAATGAATATCATATGTATCATGGGCCAAAACTTTGCGCAATACAAAGTGCGTACGGATTAATACTCATGACATGTATATTTATGGCAATGATTTATTTGTGTTGTGAGAAATACTCCACTTGCTCTGTCTGTGAGAACAACACATTCACGGTTGTTACGCTAGCGCCGCACCCCCGGGCAGAGTTCGGGCCATGTCATTGGCCCTGCTGCACCCACTCCTTACATCGACATTCGACACCGGCATATGTGCCAGTGCACGTGGGCGTGCGTGCGCCAGTTTTGTGTCGCGCTGCCGTCTGTGTCTGACGCCGGTTCTCTGCCGCGGCAGGCTCCGTCCGTTGACCAACAAGCAGCTGGTGACGGCGATGGAGCGTGTTCTGGCGACGGAGACGTCTGCGGCAGGTACGGAACAGCGGGGTGGTCTCCTGGTGTGATGCGGGCACGAGTTGGTCGGTCGCGCTTGGCTGGCCTGGCGTTAACTGTGACTTTCGGCAAGTGTGCCGGCTTATCATTGCCATGCTAGTTGATTTTTTCTTCAATCCAGTGGAATGTGTACATTACATGCTGATCGAATGTGTGTGGCGCAGATCAAACGCGCGGAAGCAGCTGATCATGTGTGCATGAAGGCGTACACAAACAAGTTTATGTATCGTCAGTGATCAAGGGCTCAAAATGAAGTGCACTTGTGTGACAGGTGTGAGCTGCCACCCGGGCCGAGCGGCGCTGGAGCAACCCTGTGTCATGTTCCCGTGTCCCGCCTTCTGACCTGTCCTGTGTCTGTGACAGGTGTGAGCCACCCGGGCCGAGCGGCGCTGGAGGAGCTGGCTGCCGCCTCCTCCGGGGACATACGGGCCGCCATCAACGCCCTGCAGTTCCTGTGTGTACAGGTCGGCAAACAGCCAGGTCAGTCCGGTGGGGATTCTCACCCAGGGGAAGCGGATGACGTCAGGCTACTCGTCAAGTTGATCGTGCTGGGTAGAGCTGATGTTTTATGACGCCCTTGTCCTCTGAACATTAAGTGTTTCCTACGATAAGTGACTCGTCTTTCCTATGCGTGAACACGGTGAGCCGAAATTTCGACCGATAACATATCGCCGTCCCCTGTGGGGACTGCAACATTGCCGCATTGATCCGACCCAGCGCGACCCGACCTGACCTGTCGTGACCCGCCATGACCTGTCACTTTACCGGGACCACCGCAGGTCACACCACCCAGAGCAGACCGGCCAAACCACTGCAGCCGCCAAAGAAGAAATCCCGTCTGCGGCAGTCTGAATCAGCAGCAGGAGCGACGACAGCCGTGGGAGGCCGAGACGCCACGCTGGGGCTCTTCAGGGCTGTCGGCAAAATCATCTACGCCAAACGTGGGTGAATTAGTGCGCTGGCACTCGTGAGGGATGCTGTCAACCTGAAACGGATGGCTGGCGACGTGCCAGTTTTGGCAATCGATTTTTGTGTTGATGCAATGACCGAGCAATTTAGGTATGCTGGCTTCAATGAACAAATTAAAGCCACTTAAATTATGACGATTTACCTTTTTTTGCTGTATGAAATGCGACTAATGCTGATCTCGGGTTGAAATGGTTGGGACTTACTTTCATAGCTGTCAGGAAGGATGGTTTTCAGTTTATGACTTATGCTCAATGGTGTTTGCGACTAAGTAGGTCGAGCATTTGTGAGGCAGCTGACTGACCAGTGGTTCCCTGCGCTGCCCGTCAGGTGGGGAAGGCTGGGAGTCTGCGGAGCTGCCGACCCACCTCGCCACCCACCGGCGGCCGCCCCTGCTGGAGCAGAGACCCGAGCTGGTCTGCGAGAAGGCCGGCATCCAGCCAGTCACGCTGGTGGCCCACCTGCATCATAACTACGTCGACTTCTGTCCGCGCCTAGAGGACGCCGTCACGGGCGCCACCTACATCAGCGATGCTGACATGCTTACCGCCGACTGGCAGGTACGGTGAGCGACATTGGCGACATCTATACCGAGTCTGGGACGAACACAACGACACCTATACGGAAAATGTAACAAACAGCGACACTTGCGACATTTACAGCAGTTATGCCTGCCTGCTCACCGCCCACAGGCGGGTACGGCGTACGATACCGCCGAAATGTATACAGAGTGTAACACACGGTGACAGCGACATCAGTGACGACATCAGTGACGACATCAGTAACATCATCAGTAACATCAGTGACGCCGACCCCACCGCCGACTGGCACTTGGCAGGTACGGAGAGTGACACCAGCGAATTCTATACAGTGTACGACGAGGACAGCGACACTAACGTCACCTATACAGCCTGCAACGAGTACGATGGCATTAGCGACAGGCTTCCAGGCTCTGAAGCGAGTACGTTGACGTAAGCTTACAGTGGGCCACCCTTACAGAGTCTGCGACACCTACAGATCCTGGGACAACTATGGCGACCGAACTTGTGGAACGCACGTGAAGCGGCACCCGTGAGGGCGGACACCCACCCTACATACTGGTAGATTTGGCAAAACTAGCGACACGGTCAAGTCTGGAGGACATTGCGACACCTGTGCAACATGGACGCCACTGGAGGCTGATCTATATCTGCAGCTCTCGTCTTGCCACTGTCGTTCAGTGTGTTAATGTCACCTAAGTCTCTACTCTTTCTGATTTCTCCGTCAGTCCCGGCTGGCGATGCAGGCCTACAGCAGCTCGGTGGCGGCGCGGGGCGTCATGTTCTGCAGACGGGGCTCTGTCAGTCTCGGCTTCCGGCAGTTTTCCCAGCCGCGCCTCACTTCAGTCGAACAGCAGCGGGCCAAAAGGTCAGCCAGTATCGAATATTTTACCATGTTTTCTTCAGCATTGCCGATTAACCCTGTAGCTCAGTTGGGAGAGCGATGGGCTTCTGACCTCACCCGGTAGTGGCAGCCCGGGTTGGAGTCGCTTCGACGCTCGCTGTTTGCTCCTGACTAGGATGGCCTGCGGCCGGTGGCAGCGGTCGCACTCGAGGCCAGGTGACGTCAGAGGGCGGGGCGGACCGTGTCCAGGTATGTCGGGCACGTTAAACTTTCGCCTCTAAATTCTGGCGGCTACCAGGAATTGCGCGATCGGATGGTGAGGTCAGGGCCTGCACAACAAGCTCTGCTTGGCGCGGGTCCTGACCTCGGAAATCCATCCATACAAAAGGTTCGGACTAAATTGATTAAAAACCGAGAACACGACCTTTGTGCAAAATAAACGATACAGACAATGCAATGGTACCTTGATCAGGTCTATCACATCATTTCCTTTGGTTATGAATTGCAGCAGGATTGAATCTTGCCTCTCAGAGTTGGCTTGGTCGGTTAAGTACCGTGTTGTGATGACTGGTGGTGAGATCTCCGATCAATAGCAGTAATTTGTGCCGACAGACTGGAGAGTCTGCGTGACTCGCTGGCCGACTGGAGGGTATCCACAGAAACACTGGTCACTGAGCTGCTGCCGTTCCTGAACCTCAGAGGGGCCGCCGCGCACCACAGCAGCAATGGTGAGGTGCTGCCGTTCCTGAACCTCAGAGGGGCCGCCGCGCACCACAGCAGCAATGGTGAGGTTATAAGGACTCCTGCACCATTCAATTATTTGCTTTTTCTCACAAGTATGCTATGTGTGGCCCGTCTTAGTCTTGAAGGTCACCAACGACCTGTACTAATGCATATCCGTGTTTTTTCAGTGACGACTTCTCTACCCAGCTACGACATTGCATTCTACAAGAACATCTACCATCCTCCGTTAGACAGGTAACACGCACCCTCACATTAATTGCATAGTGCCGACATTTTTTTCATTTAATTTTTTTTACATTTAAGTATGGAATTGTTAAACAATATAGTTCCTAAAGATATTTTGGTTAAGGTAAAGTATATTCAGCCCGCTAATGGTTCATTGCACACCTATTGTTCGATGGGGTGGGAATCAATTCTATATGGTCTACCATCCGGGCGATGACACCGGGGCTGCAATGTCTCGCTCTCCGGACGGAGTATCCGGGCGATGACACCGGGGCTGCAATGTCTCGCTCTCCGGACGGAGTATCCGGGCGATGACACCGGGCCTGCAATGTCTCGCTCTCCGGACGGAGTATCCGGGCGATGACACCGGGCCTGCAATGTCTCGCTCTCCGGACGGAGTATCCGGGCGATGATACCGGGGCTGCAATGTCTCGCTCTCCGGACGGAGTATCCGGGCGATGACACCGGGGCTGCAATGTCTCGCTCTCCGGACGGAGTATCCGGGCGATGACACCGGGGCTGCAATGTCTCGCTCTCCGGACGGAGTATCCGGGCGATGACACCGGGGCTGCAATGTCTCGCTCTCCGGACGGAGTATCCGGGCGATGACACCGGGCCTGCAATGTCTCGCTCTCCGGACGGAGTATCCGGGCGATGACACCGGGGCTGCAATGTTTCGCTCTCCGGACGGAGTATCCGGGCGATGACACCGGGCCTGCAATGTCTCGCTCTCCGGACGGAGTATCCGGGCGATGACACCGGGGCTGCAATGTCTCGCTCTCCGGACGGAGTATCCGGGCGATGACACCGGGCCTGCAATGTCTCGCTCTCCGGACGGAGTGCGGTAGTTTGAGCCCGTGAGGCGCCGGCTCTATGATATCTGCTCAGCGGCTGCGACCCTGACCGGTCTGCCAGTCCCGGTGATGAACTGTCAGTAGTCCTTTACGGCTGCCAGTCGTGCTGCCGTGGCGTGTGTTGAATGAGACATCAACTGAGCAATCGGGCACGCCGCCACACGATTCTCTTCAAAACGGCAGACCGTATACTTGGGAAATGGCCTGTGTGCTGTTACATGTCTATGGTGTCTCGCCCAGGCGAGCGCTGATCTGATCTGTGTCTACGTATCCCCGCCAGGCTCGGCAGCTGCGATAGTGACGAGGACGGGGCGGAATCACTGGAGATTGAGGAGTTCGCGGACTGAGGACAGGTCCGTCCTCGCAGTGTCACCCTCCGCGTGTCGCCTGGTGTCGCCTTGTGTCGCCTTGTGTCGCCTTGTGTCGCCTGGTGTGGCCTTGTGTCGCCTTGTGTCGCCTTGTGTCGCCTTGTGTCGCCCTGTGATGTCTGTCGTGGTCACCACTCTGCTCACGCCGCTCAGATCTGAAGGTCGTCGTTGACCTGTGATTTTGTTGGATGGAGGAGGCTGTGGACAGAGCCTTTCCGGCCTGAAACTGTGCTGTTGGTGCCAATAGACGGCTGCATTGTTTTCAAGGACGCTGTCTGTTGGAATCTTGTTCTTGTTGAATAATGCGGAATATATTATTTTTATTTATGCCATATTTGTGTGCTAATGTCTGGCTCCTTCGTGATCAAGGTCCCCTTCAAAAAGGTTTGGTGTGTATTGTGAATAAAGGACCACATGCTACTAGACGATTGGAAAGAGCTGCATCGAAGGTCTTAACTATAAATATATTTATATCAACAATAAACATCTCGCATACTCACAACAAATAAAACAGCACCTTCACATCAGAGTATTATCATAACATTTGAGCAGATCTCGCGGCGGACAGCAAATACTTTCTCTGAACTCCCTTCCCCCAAAGTCAAACAATTGCAGCTCAAACACTCTCACACTTATTTAACAACCACATAGGAATCAGCAAACAAACTCTCATTACTGGAAGCAGCCACGGATTCGCTACAAAGCATCACCATCCTGTACACTGTCCTCTTGGCGGCGCCACTGCTGCTTCAGAAGTTATAGGTGGCGCTACTGTCGGTCAGACCAGTCTCGTCGCCGGGGGCGCGGGCCGCTGGTGGCCGGCACGGTAGCCGCCTTTCGCCGCGAACGGATCTGTGGCGTACATGAAGCGAGCCGGGCTGCTGTTGACGTGGCCAACGAATCCCTGTGGACACAGAGACGGGGATACCAAACTGGAGGCCAGGGCAAAACGCACACGGACACGAGGCGATACCGGTCTGTAATTGTTCGCCAAGATGGCTCACCATACGAACAGGATGGCTACTACTATGCATACCAACTGCTCTTAGCAGTGCAGCAGTAAGACATTGTCTATGTGAATCACTACCATTATCGATCGAAACCGAAATCGATCGATCGAAGAATCGAACGAATCGATCGATCGGAATGTCATCACCACCAAGACACCACCTGCTATCATGCGTGACATGTGAGCTCGCCCGACCAGCTGCGTCTCGGCTCAGTGTCCGCGTACTCACGTTGCGCTGTTGGCTGTAGACGGGGTGCTGCTGCTGTAGATGGATCGCTCGAGTCGGCCTGCCACCGCCGCCGCTCTCCACCACGGTCCGCTCGACCTGTCCACCGTCTGTCTCCAGCTGCTGGCCCAGGCTCCGCTTAAAGCTGTCGTTCCTACGCGACGTCCTGGGACACATGGCGCGTGGGTTATGCGTCCGGCCAAGAAGGCAGGTTCAGCTCGACATGGGACGTATCCGCAGCCATCCGCATATTATGGAACATGGCGTTTCTGATGGCTACCATCAAAAAGTTCACAGTCTCCGTCTGGGTGACTCAGTTCACTTGGCAACAATATGGCCAGTTATGCGGGATACCGGTGTTGTTGCATGGAAGATGTTTTTCCTTTTCCGTTTTTTTTTTATAAAATAATGTTTATCCCATTCCCATTTATGTTTATCCCATAGCCACCTAGTGTTTTTTCATCAGCATTGACCCAGAACAACATTTGATCCGCTGTTAATCTACCTTCGTCGTCCGCCCTCTCCCTTTTCTCCACACGTCGCCGGTTTGCGACTCACTTTGTGCGCTGTTTTCTCCTCTGGTCGACAGCCGGTGACTCGGCGTCCCTCTCCGCCTCCCCTTGCTGCTGTTGCTGCTGTTGCTGCTGTTTCTGCTGCTGCTGCTGCTGCTGCTGCTGCTGCTGCTGCTGCTGCTGCTGCTGCTGCTGCTGCTGCTGCTGCTGCTGCTGCTGCTGCTGCTGCTGCTGCTGCTGCTGCTGCTGCTGCTGCTGCTGCTTCTGCTGCTGCTGCTGCTGCTGCTGCTGCTGCTGCTGCTGCTGCTGCTTCTGCTGTTGCTGCTTTTGCTGCTGCGGTTGCTGCTGTTGCTGCTGCGGTTGCTGCTTTTGTTGCTGCTGATGTTGCTGTAAGTCCAGCGGGCTGGCTGCTGAGCCCTGGGCGAACGCCCGACGGTAGTTGGTGGTCATAGGCACGGTCCGCAGCGGCTGCTGCTCCGCGTACGGGTCCAGTGGAGCCGCCGCTGTCAGGGCAAGTGCACGGTCAGACGACATGCAAGCGTACCATACATACCTGTTAAGGGGCATCAGCAGGAACAGTATCAGGATGATGCGGCTCACCGCGCACATGTACTCGTCGGTAATACGGTGATGAACTCACCTGAGCTTCTGTCGCTGCTGGCGGTCCGGTTATGTGTTTCGCTGTAGATAGTAGCAGGCGTGCGGCGGCCTGACCAGGTCGGACCGAACACGTCTGCAAACGGCGGTGACCTGCGGACAGACGGCGTCAGGTCAGAGGCCATACCAGGGGTCATGTTCAGGGTCACGCCTGAGGTGATGAGACGGGTTCACCAGAGGTCACGCTAGAGGCCATACAACATGTGGCAACGGGAGACACCAACAGCTGCAGGTGTTATGCGTGGATGCGGGTTTGTCTAGATTACAATTTTATCGTGGACAGACACTATCCAAAGTAGTTTCTGCCCATTATCCTTCACACTCGTCTGAGTGTCCTAACCTAACGGTTGATGTCTGAGCCTGACCTGGCTGGGCTCTGATGTCGAGCAGCCGGCGCAGCCCGGTAGTCGCTGTAGTGGCGCGCCTCCTGGCGGCGGTACTCGGGCAGCTCGCGCGTCAGCCGCTGGGCCGAGGACAGCGGAGGCGACGACTCGTAACCGCTGCTCGTCTGTAGAGGCTCGGCAGACAGCTCCGACACGGGGCTATTGACCCCACTCAGGTCACTGACGTCCTCGGTAAACTCTGCCACCTGCCGGCCGGTACAGGAAACAGGCTAGAGTCGAGTGGCATCTATCGCTAGTTCATGTAAACTCGGCCGCCTGCCGGCCGGTATAGGAAACAGGCTAGAGTCGAGTGTCATCTATGGTTAGTTCATGTAAACTCTGCCACCTGCCGGCCGGTATAGGAAACAGGCTAGAGTCGAGTGTCATCTATGGTTAGTTCATGTAAATTCGGCCGCCGGCCGGTACAGGAAACAGGCTAGAGTCGAGTTCCATCTATCGCTAGTTCATGTAAACTCCGCCACCTGCCAGCCGGTACAGGAAACAGGCTAGAGTCGAGTGGCATCTATCGCTAGTTCATGTAAACTCGGCCGCCTGCCGGCCGGTACAGGAAAAAGGTTAGAGTCGAGTGTCATCTATGGTTAGTTCATGTAAATTCGGCCGCCGGCCGGTACAGGAAACAGGCTAGAGTCGAGTGTCATCTATGGTTAGTTCATGTAAACTCTGCCACCTGCCGGCCGGTACAGGAAACAGGCTAGAGTCGAGTGGCATCTATCGCTAGTTCATGTAAACTCTGCCACCTGCCAGCCGGTACAGGAAACAGGCTAGAGTCGAGTTCCATCTATCGCTAGTTCATGTAAACTCCGCCACCTGCCAGCCGGTACAGGAAACAGGCTAGAGTCGAGTGGCATCTATCGCTAGTTCATGTAAACTCGGCCGCCTGCCGGCCGGTACAGGAAAAAGGTTAGAGTCGAGTGTCATCTATGGTTAGTTCATGTAAATTCGGCCGCCGGCCGGTACAGGAAACAGGCTAGAGTCGAGTGTCATCTATGGTTAGTTCATGTAAACTCTGCCACCTGCCGGCCGGTACAGGAAACAGGCTAGAGTCGAGTGACATCTATCGCTAGTTCATGTAAACTCGGCCGCCTGCCGGCCGGTACAGGAAAAAGGTTAGAGTCGAGTGTCATCTATGGTTAGTTCATGTAAACTCTGCCACCTGCCGGCCGGTATAGGAAACAGGCTAGAGTCGAGTGTCATCTATGGTTAGTTCATGTAAACTCTGCCGCCTGCCGGCCGGTATAGGAAACAGGCTAGAGTCGAGTGTCATGTATCGTTTGTTCATGTAAACCCCGCCACCTGCCGGCCGATACAGCAAACAGGCTAGTGTCGAATGTCATCTATCGTTAGTTCATGTAAGCTCCGCCACCTGCCGGCCGGTACAGGAAACAGGCTAGCGTCGAGTTCCATCTATCGCTAGTTCATGTAAACTCCGCCACCTGCCAGCCGGTACAGGAAACAGGCTAGAGTCGAGTGCCATCTATCGTTAGTTGATGTAAGCTCGGCCACCTGCCGGCCGGTACAGGAAACAGGCTAGAGTCGAGTGCCATCTATCGTTAGTTGATGTAAACTCCGCCACCTGTCGTCCGACACAGGAAACAGGCTAGAGTCGAGTGCCATCTATCGTTAGATGATGTAAACTCGGCCACCTGCCGGCCGGTACAGGAAACAGGCTAGAGTCGAGTGCCATCTATCGTTAGTTGATGTAAACTCCGCCACCTGTCGTCCGACACAGGAAACAGGCTAGAGTCGAGTGCCATCTATCGTTAGATGATGTAAACTCGGCCACCTGCCGGCCGGTACAGGAAACAGGCTAGAGTCGAGTGTCATCTATCGTTAGTTGATGTAAACTCCGCCACCTGTCGTCCGACACAGGAAACAGGCTAGAGTCGAGTGCCATCTATCGTTAGATGATGTAAACTCCGCCACCTGTCGTCCGACACAGGAAACAGGCTAGAGTCGAGTGCCATCTATCGTTAGTTGATGTAAACTCGGCCACCTGTCGTCCGACACAGGAAACACGCGGAAGTGAAGTGTTGTCTGCTGTCAGTTTATGCAATGAGTTGGGTAAACACCTATGCAAATGACGTGGCGTGTTTCACGATGTCACTTTCACTTGCGGCGAGGAGGGAGGAAGACTGTGAGGCAAGTTAAAGCACAACGCAATCGAAACTGCCGTATTTGGTTGTTTACACCTTCAGACTACTCTGGAGGAGCCGGAACACAAACAGACATTAACGAGGTCCTCGATGATAACCATAACGGCGGGGGGGGGGGGGACGAGAGGTTCAAGGGTCTGGGAACACCATGCACCTTCTCCTTCCACAGAGACCACACAAATCTCACCTGCTTATAGATGGACTTGCGTTTGTCTGCCGGCCTGCCATTGCGGTGTCTGGCAGCCGACAGCGCCTCCTGTCGCATCTGCTCCTGTCGGGTCAGCTCTGGCAGTGTCCCCGGCGTCTGCTGCCTGCTCTGCGGGCCCTCGTGACTCACCACGCCCTGCTGAGTGACCGCCGGCGCTCCCTCCGGCTCCAGACGTCCTGCTGTCTGCCATGAGCCATCCGCGCCACGCGGCGCATCCTTCCGCGCACGGATCCAGTTCCGTACGCCAGAGAGAAACTTCTGCTTGTCCCTCGGTTTTCCAGAGCGGTGTGCCGGCAGTACGGGCAGAGAAGCAGGTCCGTCGGGACCGGGGCAGACGGGTGGGGAAGTGGTGTAGTCGGGCGGAGGGCAGG
The DNA here is from genome assembly GCA_036785665.1 of Chirona hameri. Taxonomy (NCBI): domain Eukaryota; kingdom Metazoa; phylum Arthropoda; class Thecostraca; order Balanomorpha; family Balanidae; genus Chirona; species Chirona hameri. Next base: position 72,383 of record JAXIVJ010004301.1, on the reverse strand, counting down.
GCGGCATCTGTAGACTGACCGGCCCGTGCTGCTGCTCCTGCTGCTGTCCGTTCTCCAGTCCTTCCCTCCAGCCATCCCCGCCACCGCCGCCGCCGCCGCCGCCGCTGCCAGAGCCGCCGGTACCGATGGAACACTCTCCAGGTGGTGCCACTGGCAGGCTGAGCGGGCCCTGGTCGTTCATGAGCCCCTGTCGCTCGGCCTGCTCCTTAACGCGCTTCCTCTGGAACTGCTGCTCCACCTGGTGGAGGATGTGCAGCTCGTTCAGCCGCTGCTGCTCCTCATCCTCTGCCAGACGGCTCAGCCTCGCCTCCAGTCGCCGCCGCTCCACCTGTCGGACGGTGCTCTGGTAGGAGAAGCGCCGCTTGCCGGTCGACAGCGAGGTCCGCGGAGGCTTCTCCGGGGTGGTGCGGCGCTCGTCCCCCCGGTCGTCGCGATGTTCGTCCCGGCTTGCATCCGGATGCTCGTCCCGGCGTTCATTCCGGTGCTCTTTCTTCTGCTCGTCCCGGCGTTCATCTCCGTGTTCGTCCCTGCTACGGTCCAGACTTTTGCCATGTTCCTGGGGCCGATGCTCGGCCCGCTCCTCTGTCCGCCAGAGGTCGGTGGAGTTGCCACCTGCACCGCGTCTGCCAGCTGACGGCGCGCGGTCGGCGCGGTCGGCGCGGTCGGAGCGGTCGGCGCGGTCGGCGCGGTCGGCGCGGTTGGAGCGGTCGGTGCGGTCGGCGCGGTCGGCGCGACGTGGTAGAGGCATGGAGTGGTACTCGGGCAGATAAAGCACATGCCGACCCCCAGGCGCGCCGCCGTCAGAGCGGGCCTCGCTCGGCTTCACGGCCTCCTCGTCACCACCGTTGAGCGAACTGGGCACACTGCGGCTCAGCAGCCAGTTGTCGTCCATAGAGTGAGCCGGCGAGCGACGCAGGGCGGCAATCGCCGTCGACACAGATCGTTTCATCTGCCGAAGGCTGTTGTAGGTGTGCGGCGACAGATGGCGCTCGACGCGCTCAGAGGCAGGCTCTGCCGCCGTAGGGAACATGTCTGTACGAGACATGAGCTGTGGCGGGTGAGTCGTGTCGCGCTGGTGGCGGGACGAGGTTTCCTCCCCGCCACTGCTCAGGTCCAGGTCGTGTGCCGGCACCCAGCCGTCGGCGCGGTCCCGAGCAGGAGAGGAGGCGGCCAGCGGCGGCGGAGGCGGGCTGCTGGCGTCTCCCGAGATGCCAGAGTCTGCCGACTTGGTGTGCGGCCGGCGGCGGCGTGGCGGCGTCATCAGCGGCGCCTCTGGGCCGTCGCTGGCGTCACTGGTGTCAGCGCCGCGCCACGGCCGGCTCGCCGCGCGGTCTAGAGTGAGACTACGCCAGGCAGAGAGTGGTGAGAAGCGTGGTATTTCCAGCTGCTTCCGTGGCAGGGTCGGGCGCAGGTGCATCGAGATTGAGTCGTCTCCTCCGGCTTCCAGCTCCAGGTCGAACACACTCGACTGCGACTTGCAGCTGAGCGCGGATGAGTTGGTGAGAATCTCGTCCCTGCTGACGGAGAGGCGCTTCTGCCGGCTGCGCTCCAGGCTGCTGACGAACTCAGCCAGTTTGCGGGAGGGGATACGCGCCAGGCTGGCCGGGGAGCCGACGGATGGTGGGTTGGCTGCGGTGTCGCTACGTCGGGAACCGGGGCTCTTCGTGTGCCCACCGCTACGTCCTGAACTGGGGCTTTTCACAGGTTCGGCGCTGCGACCCGAGGCGGGGATCTTCGTATGCCCGCCGCCGCGCCCTGAGCTGGGGGTCTGTACTTTCTGCTCGCCGCGGTCGTTGCTGGGACTCTTGTCACGTCCCTCGCCTGCAGTACGTTTGCTGTAGCTGACAGCGGAACCGCGTATAGCCACGTGTTCGTTCCTCTTCACCTTTGCGATGGCTGACGTCTTGCTGGCGTCATCATCCCGCTTCTCTGTGGGCGGCTCCATGCCGAAGTAGAACACGCTGGGCTGCTTGGCGTGCCGGTGCGCGCTGCTGGAGTCCTCACTGGAGGTACAGACGGCGATGGTGATCCGGTGGTCCTCGATGCTGACCGCCTGCTGTAGGACACCACCGCCACTTCCTCCGCTGCCGGTACCGCTGCTGCCCGTCATGGCCGCTTGCAACGCCCCCTCGCTGCGACTGTGACGCGCCTCCCCAGAGCGACGAAGATTACCGGTCGCCGCGGCCTGATCTCCATGCTCAGCCCTCTCCGTCTTCTCAGCCCGAGGCAGACTACTGAAGCTGGTGACGAGATCGGCCGCCGCCTGCGCCTGGATACACGCCAGGCTCTGAGCACGGAACTGTCGCTCCTGCATCTGCGGCTGAGAGGTCAGCCAGCGTCGTTCGGAGACAGCACGGCTGGAGCGGGGAGAGCGCCGCTCGGTCGGCCGACGGGCCTCACCGTGCCGACTGAACAGACGGGTCCGCGGGCGGTCCCGGTCACGGTCCCGGCCATGGTCCCGGTCCCGGTCCCGGTTCGGCAGCTGGTCCGGGACCGGTGGAGGCGGCATGGCAGGCGGAGGAGGCAGATCCAGGTCTGACACTGGCGGCGGTGGTGGCGCACGGCTCTTCTTACGAGACCGAGCACGCGCCTTGGCGGGACCATCGCGGGTGAGTGTGCGAGTCTGCCGTTCGCAGCTCGGGTCGGCGGGAGGACGGCTGTCTTGCTCTTCAGGCGACTCTCGCAGGTCCGGTTCGCTGTCGTAGCCCTTCTGGGTGTCCTCTTCGGTCTGATTGTGCCCCAGTCCCGGCTGCAGGGATCTGAGGGGCGGAAATAGAGGGAGTGGGTCAGTGGAGTGGGTTCTTATCATCTAATTCAGTTACGTTTTAACAATGCTAGTTGTTTCTTTTTATGCGACACACACAGTCCATTCGTCAGGCCTTGTTAGCAAACGAGCCACACACAAACCTCCAAGCTTCATGCTTCAGCCATCTTATTGTTCAACCCGCGACCACATAGGCGGTCCGTTTAACAGCTGTTGGATAATTTATCGCGAACACGATTCTTTTGATTTCCAGGCAGCAGATGTTACAGTCTACAGATTGTGACTGCTTACTGGTTGATTGTGAGCTCTGTATGACGACAGTGAAACTTACGACTCACCCGCTCTTTGTTGGAAATCATGCGACAGATGTTACAGCGATTATGAGCTGTGTCGTGTCCTTTCTCTCGTGGACCGGCTCGAAAGCACTCTATCACATTAGTTGGCACGTCGTGACAGTGTCAAGTGGCTCTTTAATGAGCCGGGAAAGGTGATAGATTTATCGATTGTGTGGGAGAAAATGAAATAATTTGTTTTCTGGAGCGATCAGCGAGGATGCGAGACAGCGGAAGAATTGGAGCGCGAGAGAAAGAATGGAATAGAGTTAAACAGGCAGAGAGATAGAGGTAGAGAGCTAGAGGGGAGAGGGAGAGCAATGGAGACGGAGACAGGCAGAGACAGTGGCGGAGGCGGAGGCTATTTTTGTGGCAAAAAGGTACCCCCTATTTTTTTCTTCTCCGCGGCCGGTCACATTTTTTTTGGGTATTCGAGTTTAAGAAATTCACTTTTCAAATTCACAACAATTTATTTTGTGGATTTTTCCGAGAAAAAACCATTTGTATTTTTTGGGGGTCAAAAACACAAAATTTCGAAAATACGAGGTAGCGTTATTTTGAAGGGAATGTCATTTCCTTTCTTTTGACGTTTTGTTTTTGCAATTTGCTTCAAAACTCTATTTCCTACGATTGTGCAAACATTTATCATTTTTCCACCAAAAATGGCATGGCATGACGTCATTCAAATGTCATTATCTTCCAAAATGCTACATCAATTTCATTGGAATTTGGTGAGAAGACGTAAAATTGATGCAGCATAAGGTACTGAAAGTTTGACGGTCATAGTTTTCAAGTTATTGAGAAAATCCAGGAGGGGGCAGATTCTGCCCCCCCTCCCAGCGGGGCGCGGGTTAAGTGTCACTGGGGCTGCTTGAATTGCATCAGGTGCGCTGTTTTGTCTATCATTTGAAGGAAATGGATACACATACAAACTTTAAATTAAATCACTCAAGAAAAAAATCAGTTTTCATGAAATTTTCTCCTAAGATCATTGTTTTCACGTTCAGTGCAGGGAACGCGAGGGGGCATACTTGTATTTAACACCACTCCCAGATTCCTGTGAGGGGGGGGGGGGCGTTTTCCCCTGATGCCCCCTGGATCCGCCAGTGCCAGAAATTACCGCCAAGGAGAGCCTCTGCCAGACATTTTCCAGACAATTCATTTTCCCATTTTCCAAATTTGTATAAGCAATTGCGAAAGTTGTGTCGTGCCGCGAAGCGGCGCGAAATTTTCCCTTTTTTGAGTGTGGGTAGCTGGATTTTGGTTGCTGCAAAGACATAAAAAAACGATTTTACGATAAATCGGGAACGCGCTGGGGGGGGGGGGACACACTTGTGTTCAATGCCCCCCCAGATTCCTGTGGGGGTGGGGGGGGGGGGGGGGGGCTGGGGGCATTTGCCTCTGATGCCCCCCTCCTGGATCCGCCAGTGTGCCCGACAGTGTTTTGTTTACTTTGTAGTTCGCGCCGCCGCCCTGCCACTTAATGTCTCTCGTCAGCCGTGACCTCGCCAGGTGGCGATCTGATATATCTAACAGGAGCTTAGTTCGTCATTAGTGTGCTCTTATTTAGGGGATAATTTTCACTTCTCGCTCCGCTTCGCTATAACCAGGGGCCTGGCATTGGCAGAGCCGCAGAGGGCTATGTTTAGACCAGCTGTGTTGCAGCCAGTGGTACAGTTGTGGTAGTGTACCGTGCCGCCTCTCAGTGGTGCAGTTGTGGTAGTGTACCGTGCCGCCTCTCGGTGGTCTGGCTAGTTGTGGTAGTGTACCGTGCCGCCTCTCAGTGGTGCAGTTGTGGTAGTGTACCGTGCCGCCTCTCAGTGGTCTAGCTAGTTGTGGTCGATTGCACAGCGGTGCCGCGGTGTTTCGAGAGCACCGTAGCGGCCGCCTTACGAGTCTCCCTGGCCTTTGATGACGGCTTCACGGGCCTCTCTCGTGTACGATGACGGGGTGACGGGGTGACGGGGTGACTCGCCCGCTGGTGGCCCGGTTGGCGGTCATGTCACGGCTGCCGTCACAGCGCGGCCGGGTAGTCACGCACCGTCACGATAGTGATGGCGCGTCACAGACGCCGCGTCACGAGACGCTCGCTCGGTACAAGGCGGCCTGGTTTTCGTGGAAAGCGTGGTGGGACGTGTGATGTGTAATATCGGTCGGCGGTGATAGTGTTTGTTTTGGAATGTTTCGACACCTTTGCGCTAGATTGCATGTGATTTAATCCCATCCCACCGTATCGACTTACCGACCCAACCTCCTAGCGGTCCTCCTGATACAATCTACACCCAGCCAATTCACACCTGTCGGAGATCTTCGATAACACCAGGTGCCACTCTTCTGCTTACATCCCGGGCCGCCCACCCTGGGAGGACACCCACCTGGCCGCACCGTCATCGCCCTCCCACTCCCGGGTCATTCAGTCGCCTGCCACCGACCTCCCGCCGGCGCCTCGCCGTCCGCCGTCCGCCGTCCGCCGGCGAGCGGCCGTCTGCGGCGTTAATATTCAACACGCTGGCCACGGACGGCCACGGCGCCGCGGAGTGGGACTTTCTCTTCAGGCGGCCTGCAGTCGCAGCCTCGCTGGTATGCGGCGGCGCAGGAGAGCAGGCGGAGGCGGAGGCGGAGGCGGAGAGGTGCGGGCAGAGGTGAGAGCAGCCACATTCCGGGCTGGTGAGGGGCCAGCTGAAGCTCACAGCCGCTGCCGTGGCTGCAGCAGCGGCGTCACAGCCGCCGTGACGGTTCGCAGTACCGGATGAGATAAGATTCTAGATAAATTAGGGGTCCGGAAGAGACGGATGAAAGTGGTGATGCTGGACGATGCCTAATATGGCATTTTTTGCTCTTCTGTATTTACTTTTGCCTACACATGCCACGTCGACGTGCATACCTCAGTTTTACGTGTAGTAGCAAGTTATGTCAAGTCATGTGTAATTGTGCAGTGGCAAGGTATATCAATCATAAGCAGCCTTACTGTGGCTGATCTCCGTCGGTGAGCGGGTTGAAGCTGTGTGCGGTGGCGAGTCGGCGGCCGCTGATGGTGCCTCCCTGTTGTAGGATGTTACCGTTGGTGGTCAGTCGCAGCTTCTGACCGGGCACCCTCTCTGGCAACACCTGGCAACACAGGATTGACGTCAATAACTACCTACATCGATCCCTGAATCGGACACATAACACCGGTCGGGGCACATCAACTCAGAAAAGTTAGCGAACATGATTGTAATCCGGATAAAATTATTATCATGCGAATAAGAAGCAAACTTTCGCAACTACTTATTTTGGTCAAACATACGAGCTGACGCCAATCTTGTTTACATATCATTATTATTTTTCTTTAGCAGATTGATTGGAAAATAGACGGTCATTATCTACGCCAATTTGATGGCGCGGGGCGAACGCCATCAATCTCGCCTGGGTATGCGCCTCATTACCGATAGAATTCGAACCTGTCCAAATCCAATTCTTATACATTTTGTTCATGCAGCACACATGCCTTACACAATGAAACTTGGAAAAGTGTGTCGGTCTCATCATTCAGCTCCCCATTATCAACCACCTGTTCTACCCAGTCTGCCCCACTCTACGCATCCCCCCCCCCTGATAGAAGCCCGGCTTGTTTGGCCCAGTTACGGCATGATTCACCAGCGCTGTCACACGCTGCTGGCAGCACACTTTTTCTCACAAAACACCCCAATTGGACAGCAAGAAACGTTCCCGCGAGTGGTTTCGATTTGCCGTGTCGGCAGCGGCCGGCGGCAGTGGCGGCGGCGGTCCGGACTCGGGTAAGTGGCGACGCGGTTAGCCATTACACGAGCCGCCGGTTCCCATGAACGCGTGGGGCCGGCCAGGGGGGAGTCGCCACCGTCGCCGCCGCCGCCGCCAGCCGGTCAGCCCTCAGCTACACTCTCTCTGGGAGCTCCGAGTCGCCACGAGCCGCCACGAGCGGCCACGAGCGGCCACGAGCCGCCACGAGCCGCCACGAGCCGCCACGAGCCGCCACGAGCTGCCACGAGGCGAGACGCGCCGACACGCGTCGAGACGGCATCGAGACGAGTCGAGACGGCATCGACTCAGCCCCGGCCCCGGTACTGACTTTTCTGGCCGGCGTGGCGTCCTGGATGCCGCCATACTTGAGCAGTTTCTTCTCGCGGTCACGTGGGAATGAGTGCGACCAGCCGGGGTTGAGCTCCACCGTCTGTGAGTGGTGGTTTCCCATGGCGGCAGCCGGCCGGCCGCCTGCGCCGCGGCGACCTGGGGGCGGAGGGAAACGAGCTGCACGGTCACAGCGGGCCCGCTCAGGGTCGCAGGTCAGCCGAGAGCGCCGGCCGGGTCAACGGCCCATACGGCGGCGGCGGCGGCCGAACGGTGCGTGGCATCGCACGCCGCTGCCGCCGCCGCCGCCGCTGGTGCTGCTGCTGCCCAGGCCGGCTCTCCGTGCACACAGATCTCTCTAGACAGTCAAACTCACTGGACAGTGGACAGGACAGCTCTCTCACATCACACATCACACATCACACACATTACACATCACACATCACACATCACACATCTCACATCTCACATTACACATCACACATCTCACATCACACATCACACATCACACATCACACATATCACATCACACATCACCCATCACACATCACACATCACACATCACACATCACACATCACATATCACACATCACACATCACGCATCACACACACACACACATCTCTCACCAAAGACTGCTGATGACACATGAGGCATGGTTTGACCTGCCGGTCTCGATATTCAGCCACGTCGGTCACTCCCTCCATGGCGTGACCAATCGGAATGCGAGAGCGAGATTGGCACGAAGAGGAGATGCATATTAAGACACTTTCATCGGCGCCACAGAATACCAATCATGCGCAGCAAGAAGTGAGAACTCGCAAACTGTTTCTAATTCGTGATGCCACATCTGCGGAGTTTGTGTAAGTGGAGACGGTATCGTACACTGGGCGCGATGGTTGGGGTACGATTTAAGGTGCATGGTTGGGTGACGAGCGCTCCCTGGGTGGAACGAAGTCGGCCACCTGAAGAGATTACGAGTCTCCGCAGGTCCAGCAGTTCCATTCTTCGTGGGCAGCGACTGTGACAGCCACTGTGTCGCGCCACTGCGACTCTGTCGTGCCAAGCTGACTGCACTGTCCCACTGAGCCCGGTACGGCACAGCACGGCACGGCGAGGTGTAGCACGGCATGGAACGGATACACGGCACGGCACAGCACGGCCAGTGGCGGCGGATAAGGGGGGAGGGGGAGGGCAGCTTCCCCCACTCAAGGAGTTGGGGGGGGGGGGGGGGGCTAACATATGATTTTGCCCCCATCCCATAAATTTGTAAGAGGGGCCCTCCAAGAAGTTGGTTGATTTTTGTTTACTGAAACAATGACCTAGAGCCCCGATGTGCCCCCAGCCAGCCTGAGGGGCCTTCTAAGGCCGACAGAAGGCCCTCAGTCGGCTTGAGGGGACCCTCGGTAGGCCTGAGGTGGCCCTCAGAAGGCCTGATGCTTCAACGTGGGCCTGTCCGACGTTTTTGTGCTACCATTTGGGGCTCTGCAAAATATAGTGGCCTACATCCGAGGAGATACCATTTCGCGGATTTTTTTTTTTGGGGGGGGGGGAGGATTGGCCGTGGGAGGGAGCCCTTTGGCCGAGGGGGCTCCTGTTTTTCTTCCCCTCCCCATCCGAAAATACGATCCGCCGCCACTGATCACGGCTCGGCAAGGCACGACAACAACATGGCATGTCTTGAAATCACATAGCAGAACACGGCATGACGAAATGTGCTACTTAAAACCACTGCTCGTCATGTTATGGCATGAGCCGGTATACAGCGGAGACACAGCGTGTGTGCGACTTCACGGAACAGCACGGGTCGTCATGTTATGGCATGAGCCGGTATACAGCGGAGACACAGCGTGTGTGCGACTTCACGGAACAGCACGGGTCGTCATGTTATGGCATGAGCCGGTATACAGCGGAGACACAGCGTGTGTGCGACTTCACGGAACAGCACGGGTCGTCATGTTATGGCATGAGCCGGTATACAGCGGAGACACAGCGTGTGTGCGACTTCACGGAACAGCACGGGTCGTCATGTTATGGCATGAGCCGGTATACAGCGGAGACACAGCGTGTGTGCGACTTCACGGAACAGCACGGGTCGTCATGTTATGGCATGAGCCGGTATACAGCGGAGACACAGCGTGTGTGCGACTTCACGGAACAGCACGGGTCGTCATGTTATGGCATGAGCCGGTATACAGCGGAGACACAGCGTGTGTGCGACTTCACGGAACAGCACGGGTCGTCATGGCAACGGATAGTTATCAGTTGGCAGGCCACCCATGAGAAACTGCACTAATTTAGCTACTTCTGGCATTCCTGAAGACTGCCATTATGAGCACTTTCTTACGTAATGCGAATAATTATTTCACACACAGTCATACTGCTGGATAATGTACGCCACCGTTTAGCGGCTGACGTCATCGCTTTGTGCTGCGGGCTATCGTTTTTACAGTGCCGAGAGTCGTTCTGGCACACTGAGGACGCCCGCCTGGTTACTGAGCTGGTACACTGAGAACGCCCGCACAATTACTGAGCGAGCAGTCTGATAACGCCCGCCTAGTTACTGAGCTCGTACACTGAGAACGCCCGCCTAGTTACTGAGCTCGTACACTGAGAACGCCCGCACAATTACTGAGCTCGAGCAGTCTGAAGTGTCTGTGGTGAGTGGTCTACCGGCGCGGCGGCCCGGTGTAAGTTATGACTTCCGCAGGTGTTTGGGAGATATGGTATTGCCGTTTCTTTGCCAACATAACGTCAACATGGAAGTCATGGCTCATGGGACTGGCAGCATACCAGGTTCTGGTGAGGGAAATTTAACTACATGTTCTTTGTCGAATAAGGACAATCCTTAACAAAATGTCTCGTGCAGACCCACAACTATTTAGAGCAAACGCAACAAAACACATGCAAGTTTTAAATGCACGTTTACATGCATGGTGTCTAGCCTAATTTCAGGTTCATATTTCCCGACGTCCTATTTTGTATCGATAACCAAAACCTGCTTCGAACAGTTGCCCGTTGTAAAACCGTGACACAAAGCGTAAACTGGTCACGCCATCGATCTGATAACCCAAACTAAAGCGATCATACGTGATAAAGCGTCCCAGGGGCAGTATTCTCGTGAAACCAAATTGTCATTCTAATTCATAATTCTTGACCTCTGTATCTCCACTAGTTTGTATCTGGCCTATCTGTGTTCTGTCCGACTTGGGTCGACCTTAGCCAGGTCACATGGGACGAGCTCTCTCGTTCCTCATGCCAGACAGCGGTCCCGGACCTGCCGATCCTGCCGTCAGCGATGAGACCAAACTGACGAATATTTGACCGCATATCATCGAAACTTTGAACTTCATTATTTTGATTAACACATTACAAAATAACACTATTACAAACTAAGACCTTCCCGCAATAATTTCGTAGCATTCTAAATTCTAATAGTCAACTTATTCGCTCCATGGCTCACCCCGTCATCATCAAAAACGCTCTCGTTTGCGGCTATCATTACGGTGCCGCAAACAACTTCTGGCGAGGCCCTTGACCCGGCTGCGGTCTGACCGCTGACCGTTGTATGCGGTGGCCCGCCTGACCCACAGCTGCGTGACAGCCGCCGAGGCACGCACACCACCGCAGACTGGACCAGCAGGCATGGCCGACCGCACGCGGCGGAAGTGTAGAGGTTCCGGTGCTGGAAGTACTGGGAATGCATGAGGTCCCCCGGTTCCCCGGTATGCATGATTTCAGTGTTCGTATGTGACATGAAATTAATTTGAAGAACTTCAGGCTAAAGCGATTGGACATGATACACTGCCAAAACATGAAGTAGAGAATCGCTTCCATATCACCCACGTTACGGTTATCACGCCCACAGAGGTCGAGAATACCACCATTTGCAGTCAGCTGAGGACGGAAACCACTGAACCGTGACGCTGTGATGAGCCCGCAATGAATGGTTCAAGGTCACGGCTGTACGACGTGTACGTATCGCCATGCCGCCAAATATATCCCCGACTGCAGCCAAGCCATTTCCACTGAGGGAGCGAGCCATCCCGTTCAATTTCCTCCAGCAACACCATTAGGTACTGCTGCAGTTCTTCCTGCATCCGACGTTCTTGGGCCTTAAATCGAGCTGTTACATAATCCCTGGGGCCATGCGGCAGCCGGGGCTGGCAATCTACCTTTCACCGGCGCCAGCCATTGTGGCGCTAGACGGACGGACGCGGCGAATGCGACGCACCACTGCATCGCGTCCCGACGAAACTGGTGCACCAACTTTACGCACGTGGCGAGCGCGGCGTCACATTGGACACCTCGGCGCCCGGCGGCGCTGCTCGGCGCTGCTCGGCGCTGCTCGGCGCTGCTCGGCGCTGCTCTGGTGACGGTATTGTTGTGCGGCTCGCTACATAAGTGGGTGGCCCTCCCGTTATACACCGTGAATGCGGAGGCGAGCCGGCCGGACGCCGGGGGCGTCTGTGCGTACACTCGACACGGTGCGACATGGCGCCGGCCGCCTGGACTCGATTCGCCTGGACTCAACGCGGTGGAAGCTAATTGCAATTGCCTGCGGCGTCGGCGGCGTAAGCGGCGGTGGCAGAGGCGGCGTGATAGCGTGCCGGGCAGGTACCGTGGGACCGGACGGAGTGGACATCCGGTCAGTCCGACGCCAGGGCTCCCGCGAGCAGCCCTGCCGCGGCACTAGCCAAGACACCAGCCTACACTCCCAAGTCCCAGCCGAGCAGCCCTGCAGCGGCACTAGCCAAAACACCAGCCTACACTCCCAAGTCCCAGCCGAGCAGCCCTGCAGCGGCACTAGCCAAAACACCGGCCTACACTCCCAAGTCCCAGCCGAGCAGCCCTGCCGCGGCACTAGCCAAAACACCAGCCTACGCTCCCAAGTCCCAGCCGAGCAGCCCTGCAGCGGCACTAGCCAAAACACCAGCCTACACTCCCAAGTCCCAGCCGAGCAGCCCTGCAGCGGTACTAGCCAAAACACCAGCCTACACTCCCAAGTCCCAGCCGAGCAGCCCTGCAGCGGCACTAGCCAAAACACCAGCCTACACTCCCAAGTCCCAGCCGAGCAGCCCTGCAGCGGTACTAGCCAAAACACCAGCCTACGCTCCCAAGTCCCAGCCGACCAGCCCTACCGCGGCACTAGCCAAAACACCAGCCTACACTCCCAAGTCCCAGCCGAGCAGCCCTGCAGCGGCACTAGCCAAAACACCAGCCTACACTCCCAAGTCCCAGCCGACCAGCCCTACCGCGGCACTAGCCAAAACACCAGCCTACACTCCCAAGTCCCAGCCGATCAGCCCTGCAGCGGCACTAGCCAAAACACCAGCCTACGCTCCCAAGTCCCAGCCGAGCAGCCCTGCAGCGGCACTAGCCAAAACACCAGCCTACACTCCCAAGTCCCAGCCGAGCAGCCCTGCAGCGGTACTAGCCAAAACACCAGCCTACGCTCCCAAGTCCCAGCCGAGCAGCCCTGCAGCGGCACTAGCCAAAACACCAGCCTACGCTCCCAAGTCCCAGCCGAGCAGCCCTGCAGCGGCACTAGCCAAAACACCAGCCTACACTCCCAAGTCCCAGCCGAGCAGCCCTGCAGCGGTACTAGCCAAAACACCGGCCTACACTCCCAAGTCCCAGCCGATCAGCCCTGTAGCCACACCAGATACCACATCCGGCTAACGCTTCCAGCCAGCAAGCCCATCCGGCACAAACCAACATTCCGTAATTTCCTGTGATAATAATCTCAGGAAAACCCATATACTTCGGTTATTTGGCTTACTATGCTATAATTATGTGCATGCGTTTTTATTAGGATCTCTGAGCTTGCGTGCACAGGAAAACGGATGTGGCGTAAACAAATGTATTTATACTACGCGACATCGACCGACGGCGATATGTTAATCCATGCCACTAGGTCCGTGACAGTCAAATCGTGTCTTACATGACTTTAACACGGATGCATCCATGTGTCACGACGCCATTCATGGCTTCCCACGATTTATCCACAGGAGTTGGGCGCGAAATCGAAGGGAGCTGGTGTCTCTTTTCAGCGGTCGCTCGATTGACCAGCGCGTCACAGCGTCACAATGGACTCCGGCTGACGTGACGTCGGTCACTCTCTCCGCTCTCGTGGCCGAAATTCTGCCCCGTCACGGCGCCACTCCACACACACACAAACCACACACACACACACACACGCACACACGCACGCAAGTACACACACTACAGTACTATGTGTTTTTCAGCTGCTTCCAACCTTTCACAACCGTCTGGTGATACAACTATGTATCACCATTTGCCATATGTTTGTGGCATTGAGTGTGATTCTCAGTCGTTGGACGGCTAGTTGGTGAGAGCCAGTGACATTTTCACACTCTAGTTGGCAATCGGTTACAATTGTCGGTAATTCAGTTCCAGAAAGTTCCGATATATGTGTCATCAAACTTCTGGCGGCTGCGCGGCGGTGTGACACGTGAAAATAGTGGCTGTGGCTGCGGCCGCCGCCGGGCCCGTCCACTCTAATTCCCTGTATGATGACCGCCTGGGGACGCAGAGACATGCTGAGTCGGCGACTCGAGTCATCGGACCGGAACTGCTTACAGGCACAGCGGCGGCGGTCACTAACCCTCAGACGGCTCCCTGTCGGACCCCAGTGTGACACTGTACTGTCGTACTTCCGTGCCTCTGACTTTCACTGTCCTGGCATTCATTCATTCATTCATTCATTCGCCAATTCATTCATTCATTCATTCATTCACCCATTCATTCATTCATTCATTCACCCATTCATTCATTCATTCATTCAATATTTCATTCATCATTCAAGCTCCAAATTTTTCCTAACTCATTATTAAGAGAGCTGCTCGATGTTATCTTCATATTTCGTTTATCATCTCCCCGCTCATGACAGTGCGTGTGTCGGATCTCTCCGCTCCTCACAGTGCGTGTGTCGGATCTCTCCGCTCCTCACAGTGCGTGTGTCGGATCTCTCCGCTCCTCAGAGTGCGTGTGTCGGATCTCTCCGCTCCTCACAGTACGTGTGTCGGATCTCTCCGCTCCTCAGAGTGCGTGTGTCGGATCTCTCCACTCCTCACAGTCTCAGCGTATGTCGGATCTCTCCGCTCCTCACAGTGTGTGTGTCGGATCTCTCCGCTCCTCACAGTCTCAGCGTGTGTCGGATCTCTCCGCTCTGCGTGTGTCTGAGGATCTCTCCAAGCTCCTCACAGTACTTGTGTCGGATCTCTCTCCGCTCCTCACAGTGTGTGTGTAATCGGATCTCTTCGCTCCTCTCACAGTGCGTGTGTCGGGATATCTCTTACGCTACCTCACCAGGTGCTTGTGTCGGAATCTCTCCGCTCCTTCAGAGTGCGTGTGATCGGATCTATCCGGTTCGCTCACAGTCGTAAGTCGGTGTGTCGGATCTCTCCGCTCCTCACAGTGCGTGTGTCGGATCTATCCGCTCCTCACAAGTGCGTGTGTCGGATCTCTCCGCTCCTCACAGTGCTTGTGTCGGATCATCTCCGCTCCTCAGAGTGCGTGTGTTCGGATCTCTCACGGTCCTCACAGTGCGTGTGTCGGGAATCTCTCCGCCTCCTTCACAGAGCTTGTGTCGGAATCTCTCTCCGCTCCTCACAGTGCGGTGTGTCGGATCTCTCCGCTCCTCACAGTTGCTTTGTGTCGGATTACTCTCCGCTCCTCAGCAGTGCGTGTGTCAGGATCTCTCCTGCTCCTCACAGAGTGCGTTGTGTCGGATCTCTCCGCTCCTCAACAGTGGCGTGCTGTCGGATCTCTCCTCGCTCCTCACATTGCGTGTGTCGGATCTCTCTCGCTCCTCACAGTGCGTAGTGTTCGGGATCACTCTCCGCCTCCCTCAGAGGTGTGTTAGTCGTGGATATTCTCTCCGCTCCTCACTAGTGCGTGTGTCGGCTGAGGAGGAATGTGGGCCGGTGGCTGGCGATCGGCGATTCCGCGCCACAATTGTCGGCACAGGCGTGGCGCTTTTAATCAGTAGGCTGCGTGTCAGTCCGCTTTCCTATTCACAGTAGACTGCGCCGCGCACCGCCGCCGCCGCTCCTGCGCGCCGCCGGCTCGCCAGGCTGGGTCAGTCGAGCATGGTTCGCCTCAGGCGGTGTTTACTCCAGCCCCGGGCAGGTCAGAGTAGTACCGCAATGGCCGCGCAACGGACGCGTCGTCGTTCATGGAAAACGTTTTGTCTCTGCATAGCTGTAACATGGGATCTGAAGAAACCATCTGGTGATCAGGATGACAGAGGTGCCCCGAGTGATAGCAGCCATGCGTTCATGGAGAACATAAACAGTATCATGAGACCTTTTATGTGGACAAAAGAGCGCTGACATCCAAGCTATGCTACCCATTTAAACATAAGTGGTTGGAAACGATTTCTCTGACCGTATTAGTTCTATACGAGAACGAAAGTAGAAATATTCACTCTTTAGAAGACTTCTGACCGTTTCTCTCACTGACTCTCCTTTTCTTAGAACACACCCTGGACGAACACCGTGCCAGGAACATGTCACAGCGAGACCTCGTCTCACCGGCCACCGGTGAGTGGCGCACTCACTCATCTCCTTTCTTTAGAACAAACCCTGGACGAAACACGGGGCCAGGACATACCACAGCGAGACGGAGGGGGGACTTGTCCTGGCTTCCGAGAAAAATGCCGGCCACCGACATGATTATCTCAGCGATTCGAGTTGTAAATACCACGCAAAGCGCCGGGCGTACCTAATCCGAGACGATAGGGTAATTTAGGTGTTGTTTGTTTTTGGAAGTGACAAAACATTCAGGCATGTCCTGGCCTCACTGATAAGGTAATCTATCGATATGTAGTCACTTGATAGGCTTTGGTTTTCATGACAACCATTCATACGAAGCATTTTATAGCAGCTTTCTTACCTTTGATTCAACAATTATCCGAGCATTGTTATGTGCTATTAGCATGAAAGGAATGCCTGTTCCAGATCACAGGAACTCTGGGGAATCGTTTTAACCCGCTTAACCTCCTGAAAAATACACCACATTCCTGTACTGTCGTCCGTGTGTCTGCAGTCCAAACGTTTCCAAAACCAATCCACATGTCTTTAGTAACTGACTCTCCACGATACATTTTTTTTCGATTTTAAAATAAAAACGCTGATCTCCTGTGTCCTGTGTGGACGACGCTATACAGTTCAATGGCACGGATTCGTTTTTGATGATGGAAAAAATGAAAACCGAAAAAAGCTCGTTAAAAAAAACGAAAAACATCCGTCGTGTATCCAGACCTTTATGGTCTGGCGTTTTTTTTTCTCTTCAAATTCCTTCTCCCGATTCTAGGCGACCAACACGTACCTAGTATCGAGAAGTTAACGATGACCAGCGAACCATCTTCCTCTGGGGCGTCTCACGCTCAAAACGGCGCCGGCCTCATCTTCAGCACGAATCATCCGCAAACCTATCATCTGCAGCATTGCTGCACGCTCACCTGGCTCCGATACCCTAGCCAAGCAAATGCCCGAGCGACACACATCCGCAGTTCATTACGCATGTAGATAGCGGACATCAGTCATCGTTTCCTCTCAGGCCAGGCAAGGCTCTGACCCAGTGCAGCGGCATGCCCCCAAACGGCGCGCTCCGTGAGAGTTCTGTTAACACAGATGGTGCATCGCGGAGGTATAATCATCTGTGCTCTCTGGCCGGATAGGTCACTGGAGGGAGGGGAGGGTGCCGACCTCGTCTCGAGCTCGTCTCGAGCTCGTTGTCCGAGTCTCATCACTTAGACCTAATCACACGCGGGCAGGCAAATTGTAGGGCGGTGACCATATTCACGTCATAATGCCGCACATTCCAACATGACCTCGTTAGTAATATTGGATTATGTCGGGTCTGGTGTGCTCACTCACTTACGACAGGTGAGTGTCGTCTGATCCGTCATCGCTGTGCCATCTCTGCGGCTTATCGGGTGTCATTTTCTCGCCTGAGTCCACACTACTTCACGCTCGAATCGTTTACTCTGCACATAATATGACTTGATAGATGATAATAGATGACTGGCCAAAACAGTGTGAACACGAGCTTATTCTAATTCAGAACCGCTAGTTTGTCCGACTTTTTAGCTTGGTATCTCGACGGTTCACCGATCCCCGTAAATTCGCCGAAGTCACCGATGTGCTTGACTGACAGTGCTTGACGGACGGCCGCCCAGCTCGGTTTATTAACGATGCTGCTGTTTTAGGGCAGATCACTATTAATAATAGAAGCACACGGTGCAAAATAGCATGATCTTCTCTGGCTCATACTTGCAAACATTGCATCCTATTGGAACGTGTTGAACCGTCTTTATCCAAGTTGAATGCGAATTTGCCTTGCCCGTGCCGGTGCCCGTGGGATGGGTTGCCATAATGGACCCGATGCCTACGAGTCATTAATCGGTAAACCAGATGCGTAACTAAGACGAATGCCGTATATTTACATGAGATCCAGCAAGCCAAAGCCGCTTATTTCCCATGATTGAAAATGGGCCGGAGCGTAGCATTTTCTCTCTGATAGGCATCTGTAATTTGGGACGATAAAAAATCATCAATGCTCGGAAATATGCAGACTGCCACTGGCTGGGAACACCATAATGGATCCCACAAGAACTATACTTAATTAATTATTCTGCCTCGGCTCGTCGAGCTGAAGGAAATATTCACATTCATCTGGGTCTAGGAATATGTGCATTTTTAATACGTTAATGATAGTGGACTTCATCAGCGGGTCGAGACTCGGTGGTAGTTGCCATGACATAGTTTGTTGTGCGGGCAGGGCTGACGTTGTATGAAGGAAAGCTACCGTAGTGCCTAAGCCACTGCAGTGAGACGCGTGGTGCTTCAATTGGGGAGAGCTGTTGGGATCATAGAGTAGATATCTTCATACATCATTTGTTGGTTACAGGTCTGTGGATCTGTGGCTCACAACAGTTCCAGACTCCAAGTGAACTACTGTTAGAATTACCAGGAATCGTCTGTTCAGCGGATCTTGAACTTGTGTCACTCGTTCTGGCGTGCTCTCCCGTGTTGTGGGCGTGTTGCGCACCACTCCCGGCCGTTGACCCACCCGTTCCTGCCGCGCCTCCCGTTCATCGCCTCCCCACGGAGCAGCACGCACCCCCAGGATCCCATTTCACGGACACATCGGTGGTCCACGCCACCGACACACTCCCGCTGAGAGGCATTTCACGACCACAGCGGTGGGCCTCACACCACCAGACGACGGTAGCGGTGCCGAGCGGGTGGTAAGCACGGTTCGAGCTGAGCGATATTGTCTCGTGCACGGCACCGACACGGCACGGCACGGAACGGCAGGACATCGGTACGGGCACCGGCATGGCACGGCTGAACAGTGAACTCTGCGCGGCACGGCTCGGCACGGTACGACACCGGCTGGACACGACACGGCAGCTCACAGCGCGACGCGGCACAGCACGGCACGGCACAGCACAGCACGGCACGGCACGGCACGGCTCGTACACGGACACGGCACGGGACGGGACGGCACAGCTATGCCGACTGGCCGATGGCAGGCAGATCTATGCTCGGCACCAGAACGCCGGCCTTCACACGGAGTGCAGACACTGAAGACTCGGCTCTTATCGGACATCGACTCTCAGCACCATTGTGGTACGTTGAGTGTAAAGAAACTTTCGCGTTTTAAATAGGCAGCAGAACAATATAAAGATATCAAGGACAGTGACTGTGAAATGCAAAATAATGAAGTTTTAGCTCTATGATGACAATTTCAATATGGTGACGTGTTAATTATCGCAAAATATGTTCCGCAACAAATCGATATATAGCTAAGAAAAAAAAATATTATACCAAATTAATATTTTTTAAAGAACAAATGAGATAAACAAATTAGCACAAACTAAAATATATCCAGCTTAATGGACCGAGGTGTTGTCCAGCAAGATTACTGTTCAAGTTGGTGCGGAAGCCTTAAGCGTAAAACATGCCTTTATGACGTTAGACTATTTATAACGGAGATAACAGATAGGTTCGACAAACCTAGAATATAATGAATCGTGTCTGTCTCGGATAACAGTCACTTAATTCGACTTCCATTCATGCAGTACTAATGTATCTTCGCAACCAATGGCACACGTCCCTCTCCCTCTCCCTCTCCCTCTCCCTCTCCCTCTCCCTCTCCCTCTCCCTCTCCCTCTCCCTCTCCCTCTCCCTCTCCCTCTCCCTCTCCCTCTCCCTCTCCCTCTCCCTCTCCCTCTCCCTCTCCCTCTCCCTCCCTCCCTCCCTCCCTCCCTCTCTCGCCGCGGCATCGTCTGCGCGGGAGATCCCGGCTCGCGATTGACACGTCTATTGTGCTCAGTAGCCATCAGCGGCGGAGCGCGGGCAGTCGGTCATCGCCCGCCCGATCGCATCTCGTCCCGGGAGGCTGCCCACTTCCGGCGGCACAGTTCACGGAAAATCGGAATTGAGTCTCAAGACTGACTGAGATTCGAGACTAGGGATTCAAGACGAAGGGCTCGAGCTAAGACTCAGGACTCGATAATCCAGCTGAGACTTCAAGCTCGTGGCACGAGAGTCGAGCTGAGCCGAGATGACGAACCTGAGGGGCTCTGTCATCAATGGACACGCCCAGCTTTCAGATTCGATTCTCTATTGAGTTACGATAGCTGTCTCATCTCGGATCAGCAGCGGCTTACAATGTTAAACCATACAGGCTTTCAGCAGGGCTGGGAGCTCTCAGCATGCGCAGCGAAGATCCGGAGCTCCGGAATAGGTACAGTGGCGCGTGGGACTTTCACAGTTCCAGAACATTCTCAGATCGACAGAATGTTCCCAATGCATGGAGCGATGGTGTTCAGTTGTCCTGATCACGCCAGTCGTTCAGCAGTGAACACCGATACTCAAAAGGCCAATATGTGCTACTGATCGTGGCATGGAAACTTCAGAGTCTAACGCAGCTCCACACTCGAGATACCATCTCCGACCCAGTCCAGTCCTGTCAGATCAAATGCTACCCGCCCGGACTCAATCCAGTGAGGTATGATGAAATGAATCAGAAGATGAAGTGATTGATAAGATCAATCCATTAAACTGTTGACAAAACATCACCTTGGATTTGGACTGGACTCGATTATAAAATCGGTTACAGGTTTGATGCCTTTGATGACCTTTGGAACAAACAACAATCATGTATATTCCTCCGTATGCAATGCTATCCTAACCACATCATTTTGTTTTGATCAATACGTTTACTTGACACGAGCTGAAAGATTGCGATTAGTCATCTGTTTTCTAATTGAAATGCACGTTACTTGTATAATATAAGGGTTCACTTTAATTATCCACTTCTTTTGTACCATGTAAGGCAGTCATGTAACAGGTTTACATTTCCAGCATGCGTATCAAAATCATATCAGTTTTAAGACCCTTCGGTGCCTGGTGTTAATTACCGCCAGTCGTTAAACGTGATTCATATGTATTGCCGAAACGCTGCATGCTTTAATAACAAGCATGCATTGGATACAGACTGCTACTGGTCATGTAACACATATTAGTGAAAGCCCATTTTTTCCGCTCTGATCTTATATATTTGATATCTGGTGCATTCCATGTCAAATCGCACAACAAAAGAGGGGTTTCGTATCCGACCCCCTCCGATTTTGACAAAAATTGGTACACAAGTAATGTCGAGTGAAAGAAACATGCACACTATTTTTTAGGTCCGGGCGACCTCTTGATGGAGATGGAATTTTGTCAGATTTAAAGGTTATCAAAGGTCACGATTTTGTGCGTACTTTGTATCAATCAAACGCGTATATCTTCTGTGTTAATGGACTTAGCGGAATCAAACTTTTATCGAATACTCTACAAGGTTTTACCATTTGAAAAAAGTAAAAAAAATCACGTGACCTTTGACCTTACAAGGTCAAAGTCGTAAAATGTATTTTGTAAATATTGCCTCCTCGTAAAAAGTCCAAACTTGGTACAAGGAATGAGTTCGACATCATCTAGGAATGTGCAGGAAAAAGGGCGGAGACTTTTCAACTTTTTGAGATACCGCCCTTTGAGTATGGCAAGGAAGTGGGACAGGCAAATGCCCCGAGGCTATTTCCATGTTGCTTGCTATAATGTGAGTTTCTCTGGCCCGATTGACGTGACGTTTTGTGGGTAGCTTCCATTTGATGTGTGCATTGAGTTTCCGAGTTTTCAGATCGATCTGACCTCGCATGACCTCACATGACTTCACATGACCTCACATGACCTCACATGACCTCACATGACCTCACATGACCTCACATAACTTCACATGACTTTATATGACCTCACATGACCTTGTAATAGTGTATGACCCACCAATACGTATTACCAATGCTAGGAACTGCTCTTAAATCACGTTACGCGATTGTGAGGTCATGTGAGGTCATGTGAGGTCATGCGAGGTTAGATCAATCTGAAAACTCGGAAACCGAATGCACACATAAAATGGAAGCTACCCACTAAATTTCGCGTTGATCGGGCCAGAGAAACTCACATTATCACAAGCAACATGGAAATAACCTCGGGGAATTTGTCTGTCTCGCTCCATTGCCATACTCAAAGGGCGGTATCTCAAAAAGTTGTAAAGTCTCCGCCTTTTTTTCTGCACATTCTTAGAGGATGTCGAGGTCATTCCTTGTATCAAGTTTGGCCTTTTTACGAGGAGGCAATATTACAAAAAAAACATTTTACGACTTTGACCTTGTAAGGTCAAAGGTCACGTGATTTTTTTCGACTTTTTCCGAATGGTGAATAGTATATGGTAAAATGGTAATATGTAATGGTATGGAGTGGTAATGTGGTAATAATATGAATGGTATATGTAGAGTATTCGACAAAAGTTTGATTCCGTTAAGTCCATTAACACAGAAGATATAAGCGTTTGATTGATACAAAGTACGCAAAAAATCGTGACATTTTATGAAAAATAGGGCGTTGTGAGTTAGAAACCAACCAAGGTAGAACAACTGCAATTTTGAACTGTGAAATTGAGCTATTTCGAGCTCCATGAAACCACCATTTCGCCCACCAACATTTTTTGGGAAAGCTCCGTCCAGGGCAACGCACCCAAAGCATCGTGTTTCTCTTTAAACAGAGACTAAAACATTGAACCGTATTAACTATTAGATCTAATAGTTAATACGGTCCAACGTTTTAGTCTCTGTTTAAAGAGAAACACGATGCTTTGGGTGCGTTGCCCCGGACGGAGCTTTTCCAAAAAATGTTGGTGGGCGAAATGGCGGTTTCATGGAGCTCGAAATAGCTCAATTTCACAGTTCAAAATTGCAGTTGTTCTACCTTGGTTGGTTTCTAACTCACAATGCCCTATTTTTAACATTGGAGAATGTCTTCAAATTTGCTAAAGTTGGTGGGGAAAAATACAAAGTTGGTGGGGCCGAACTCAAAGCTGTGGAGCAATGGCCATTGGCTTCACCAACCGAATAGGGAACTCCACCCTTGTGTGTTGCTGCACCGATTCTTATCCACCGAGGACCGTGCACCAATTAATCGAGTCCATGTAGTAACTTGAGGTGTAGTGAATCATTTACATGGAATCGTTCAAGAAATCACACCAACTGTTTCCATGCACAATGATCATCAACCAATGCACATTATCGATGATAGCATCAATGTTCCGCAACGATACTCGTGACTGACGATGCCAATAACGATACTCGTGACTGACGATGCCAATAACGATACTCGTGACTGACGATGCCAATAACGATACTCGTGACTGAACATACAAATCCCCTTCATCCGGAAGGAGCAGAAAAGTCCTCCCCTCGGACATCCTCTTCACTTACCTTACGAGTCCACCGACTGGCGTGCCGTGTCGTCGCCACAGAAGCCACCCCTGTCCGTCACGGGGCCCACGGGAGCCGCCCCTGTACGTCACGGGGCCCACGGGAGCCGCCCCTGTCCGTCACGGTGCCCACGGGAGCCGCCCCTGTCCGTCACGGGGCCCACAGGAGTCCCGGTCCGGTCCGACACTGCTCGCCCGAACACTGCCGCCGCACTGCCGCGCCGCCTGGTCCGACCGGCACGCCACGCTCGCCGACACTCCCGCCTCCTTCCTCTCCCTCCTCCCTCCTCCCTCCCTCCGGTCGCATTCTGGGTCAGACGAGACGGCACGCCGCCGCCGCCGGCGCGAGCGGCTGCGGCGCTCGCGGTAACACGTGTGACTCGGCTGGTGTTCTCAGAGGTGGCGGGACGCATGTCATGGACGCAGGTCTGGTGTATAGACGCTGTCTGGGGTATGCCCTATCTGTAGCGGCTACACACTATGTCCTGATGGTGCCTCGTCTTGAGCGGCTCCGGGCGCTGACCAATGGTCGGATGTGGCTGGCTGGTTTGGGTATCGGCTTGCAGCACCGTACCTGATTGGGCAGGTTATCTAAAATATCATTTATAATACTGTTACACTTGGTATTTTTTAGAATATAGGTCTACCGAATGATAAAGGAATGCATTTTACTCAAAGGGAAATATTGACATATATGGTAGATATTCTCCTGTAACGCGTGGCAGTCTCCGGTAGCCTCATGTGAGGAGTTGCAGTCACTCCGTCTCCGCCCATTCACAGGGCGGCTACGGAGGTCACGCCAGCTGGTGCGGATGTGGGACGCTGCTAAAACGTGGTGGCGACAACCAGTGCGGCGCATTATATCACCGATAGCGTATCTTCGGATAATGCCAAGCTGAGTATCCACACATCAAACACGAGCGAGAATGCCTCCTAATTTCCTGACACGCCGTATTAACACGTGTAATACAGTTCACGGACTTCTCCGTTTATTTTGTTATCATTTACTTTTTTACGTCTTTACCGAGCGGACGCGAAGCGCCCGTGAGGTTTCTCGTCAACTTAATAGACAAATTTACATTTGGGCGCCATGTGACCTTCGTTATCGGAGCGCCCTTAAACCCCAATCATCATCATCAAATTTACATTTGACCCGGCCCGAACCGGCCCGAACCGGCCAGACTCGGCCATACAGACGCTTTTCAGAAGCTAATAACTTTGAAACCACTGCTCCGATTGAGACCAGGTTT
Source organism: Chirona hameri (assembly GCA_036785665.1). NCBI lineage: Eukaryota > Metazoa > Arthropoda > Thecostraca > Balanomorpha > Balanidae > Chirona > Chirona hameri. Next base: position 48,100 of record JAXIVJ010004301.1, on the reverse strand, counting down.
TCACCATTGGATAAGATCATCAAATCAATTTTGATTTCGGTATGTTGCGTTCTTATAGCGGTGGTACCACAGAGCGTGGCACACGCAAACGTCGACATGAACACAAATCCTTTTTGATCAAAAATGGCATTATTAATCTAAGCATTAGTTTTTGTATACGCTGAAGCATGCAGCACTCAGGACGTACTCCCTTTTGGCGGATTCGAGAAAGGAGATCATGCACAATTTAATACAACTTAATTTGTCTGTAGTTTGTCCCAGGGAAGCAACAGATACTGCTCGCCGCTCGGTTACCGCCGATTAAGGCGTTTAACTGGTTTATCATGAGATCCAGGCTGTGATTATTTAAGGATAAATCACCACTGTAATTTATTAGTGTAAAATCTGCTTAAAGGGACTTCCCAACCTTTGTGAAAGTTGTCGAATCACACTGAATTGTATGTCTACATGTCAGGCGAGGTCAGCTGAACATGTTCGTTAACTTTTTCCCGAACAAATTGCTTATCTGGGAAAATATTCAACTTTTAGTTTTAAGCGGAAAGTTGGGTTGGTGACGTCATATTATTTATTGTTAATAACAGGGAAATCCTCTGTGCTGCCAAATGTATAGCACATTTTTTTTTGTCGACATCTATTGCGCAGAAAAAAGCGAATCATCCGGTGTCTAGATTGGCTTAGATTGCGAACCACCCGGGATCGAGAAATGAAGACGAAAATATTCCAAGGCTGACCTTAAAACAAGTCGACTATCATTACCAGTTGGCTAAAGAGACGACGCTGTCGGTTTAGAGTCCCTATTCAAATACACATGGACCTTATTTTTTACAGATGTCAAAATCAAACTCGAATATCTTTTTGATTAGATCATTGTGGTTGTTTTAACTGCTACCATACTTAATTTCAATAAATCATTTAACTAATTTAATAATTTCAATCTCAACTCAAACCTAATGTTAAGGTGGGATAGTCCCTTTAAGATGAAGAGTGCAAGGGTAATACGAAATCACGTCCAACTACCAGTGCCGCACTAATACTGAATAACACCGAAACGCCATCACTTTGGTAGCACTTTCGTGCCGTCACATGGATTCGATTTTTTTTTGTCTGTGTCAACGAACGGAAAAACGGTTATTTTCTTCAAGTCTTTCCTGAAGAACAAATTCACTTTCAAAGTAGGAACCAGAGACACTTTTTGGAAGTTTTAAACATGAAGGAAGCAGATCAATCCCGAGGCCAATTTTAACGCTATGTGACGTCACGGCTACCCGTGGTGGGCCATCCGTCATTCCCGAAAAACGCCTTCCGCTGCATTTGTTTGGTGAGTTGATTTGCACTGAATATTTATTTGTTTGTTTTCGACAAGATTATCCCATTGCTGAGTCAGAGTAAGTGATCTTTGTTGCATGCTGTGTTATTTGTTAACCCGGCATTGACTGGGGTCTCAGCAGAACGCCATTGACTGAGGGGGGGGGGGGGGGGTTAAACGTCCCCTGGTTATCTTCCGAACCAATGATCGCAGCGAGACGCGCAAGGCGGCAATGGAAAGCTCTCAATGAGATAAATCTAAAGCATGCTCAAAAATGTTAAAGTAAGGTCAAATATCAGGTCACAGTCAGGTAAAAGGTAAAAATAGGCGTATTTGAGTTTATGGGCCATTATTTCTATCCAAAGCCTTCAATTGCGACCAGTTTCACGCAAAGTGCTGCCAAAGGTATGATGCATATCCCGCATGAGCTAAAGTGAGATTGTTAGCCAAGGTCAAGGTTGGGTCAGGTCACAAAAGGTCACTATGCTCAAAATATCTACGAAAGTCATTCAACACATTTTTTATGAGTTATTTTCCACGTGTAATTCGATAGTGATAGATATGTTACCACCTGACTTCATTTACGGGAAGTAAATGTCAATTTCAGGTCAAGTTCAGGTCACCGAAGGTCAGAATTTTAAATTGATAAATCTAATAAACAAAAAAGGCATGTTGCTAGACAAGTTTTGTCTCAGAAATACAGTGGTGGCATTTATTTGTCTGTATCTAGTGAACAAAACCCCCAAAACGCAATTTCAAAATATGACGTCATAAGTTACCCATACTTTAGATGACCTAAGTCAGTCAAAAATAAAGATATCAGTTTGAAATTTGGCATGGTAGTTGCCTAGGTATGGTTCTCTGACATGTATTCTGATTTTTTGAATATTTTATAAAATTGTGATTTTGTGATAATTTTTACTAAAAAAGTTTTTTGAGTTTTGTGGGGTCAAATACTAAACAAAAAAATCCGAGATGATCATTTCTAAGCCGTTGCAATTTGCTATCTTTTGTCATTTTTAGATTGCATTTTGATTTAAATGTGGCATTTGTACGGCTTGCCAAAGTTTAGCTAATTTTGGTGTAAAACTCTTGTGTAGTGACGTCACTAAATTCGCTATAAATCGAACAAATTTCGACGATGTTTTTTATATTTTTGAACACAAGACGTAACCATGATTTATAAGCAGGTACCCGAAGTCTCACATTGAAAGCGCTATTAGTGTTAAATTCATCAGGGTGGAGGGGGGGGGGGGGGGGGGCGGTAAACCCCCCCAGTCAATGGCTGGTTCATACTAAACAATATATGTAAGCTTCATTTGTGACCTGCTGAGTAGTGTATACATAGGTTGTGTATTTCACATTCCAGATTCAATACCTGCTCATTCCTAATTTGTATGAAATTGAGGCATACTAGTCATACTAGTGACATGATCACATATTTTGCATACGGTTTTGTAAAAGCAGACTTGACTGTTTACATGCTTCATAATCAGGGGCATGATATGATACTGACAATTTGTGGTCATTGTTACCTTTATGCAGCCACGTTCAGTTGAGGTGCTGGAGGAAGAGCGCTGTGCCGAGTCAGACTTGGCAGAGGGACAGCATACCCTGGATCGGATTCTCCTTTGCTATGGTGAACTGCAAACAGTCACGTCTCCTGCCGTAGAACAGTGTGAATGAATTTGGTACCAGTGTTATTAGACCAATGCTCAAACTGTGATTTAGTTCAGTTTTCTGCTTTTGGGATTGTTCAGTTGTCTAAAAACCATTGACGATTTTGCATTGTCGAGGTGTGCCCTGCCTCACTCTCCAGCGCTCGCCAGGTCAACACACGAGCTTATGTATCTGTTCAACACTGGCAGTTCAGAAATCGACTAAATCAACGAACGCTTATAGCACAATTATGCGGCCTGTATAGTTGTAATTGTGATGCGCCATCGAGATTCGGCCGTACGAGACGAGACTAATCTGAGGTAGGTCAGCCGCCAGCCTGGCCGGCGAGAAGCGAGTGATGGTTGTCTGGACAACCAAATCTGTTGAGGTTGTATCATTCAGTTTAATAAATATGGTCACATTCTGTGGTTGTTTACGTTGAGAGCGATGCGTCGCCTGAAAACTGAATATGCTAATATATATGTCATCCACGGCGCCGCACGAACACAGTTCGCATGGTAAGCGTCGTTTTTTAAAATAAACATACACAGTCTCTCACAATGCGCAGGTACATACATGAGCTGGTCGAATAAGGCTGGCTATAACGCCATATCGCACACGATAAGCACGGTACCAAAATGTGAGACAACAGTCAAAATCGGGTCTGTGTCGGTCAGCAGGGGGCGCAGGAGTAGAAGGAGGCTGTAGGGCTGTCCTTTTTGAGGTAGAAGACAGGCCTGCCGCTGCACCTGATGATGGGCCTGGTTCTGGGGAGAGTTGGGCACGCGATCGTTGAAGAAGCTGAACGAACAGGAGAAATCATGGCATGATTCCCTGTAGCATACCATGATAACAACATGGGCGCACAGTGTCCCAAAATGTGTGCACATTTGTGCAACATCAGTTGAAAATGGCAAAAAATGATCATAAGTCCACTTGATGTAAGATAACCTTACAAACCAGTCTGCAAAACGTGGTAGGTTTCAATGAGATAACATCGGGCAGGGTTGGCACCAACACATCCAAATTTGGGCAGCTTTTGGAAATTCGGGGTACGTCTCTGGAACACGTTACTCATCAGTCTCATTGCTGGCCATAGGTCCAAAAAATCAATTTATTGACGCGTCAACTTTGTTATGCAAAGTGGGCGGAGCTTGTCTTAGGCACTGTGGCAGAAATTGAAACTCGGATCATCATTCAGCAGTAGTGTTATTTGGAGGAATTCATGTCAGAAAGCAGCAGAAGCAGGCAAAGAATGAGGTTCTTTATTGACAAAGTTGGTAAACATGATAATCGCAAAGGAATACAAACTTGAAAGTCATCTTAGTATGAGACAATGAGCACATCCCTGAAAATGTTAAAATTAAGTGTTCTAAATTTGCTAACTGGTTGGACAGGACAGGTATTCGCTGCCAGGACATGATACCCTTACCCCTACCCCTTGACTGGTCAAAGGTGTGGAGGCCAAGCAAGTGAGTTTACCTATCTGATCTGGAACACGTTACTCGTCTGTCTGTGATAAAGTATTTGATTTGGAAAGGATTGTTTCTCTTCGGCTAGGCCAACAAATACTCGCTTAAAAACGTTCGCCCTCGACCCACACACAGCATTTCAGCGTCATTGTTCAAAAACCAATAGAACTCACTCAATCTTAAATGTATGATTCGTATACGGATTACGGCCTTGTCAATACGGTGGCCGTTCAGGAGAGGTGTCCTGAGGCGGAATTGGCCTCCATCTTTGATTTTTCTCTTCACGGTCGCGTGTCTTTTTTATGGTGAACGTGTATAGTAAGCCGTAAATAAACTCTCTTGGGATCCCAACCCCACTGGTTTACAACAACAACAATATAAAGGAAACCCTTCATATAAAACACGTGACCAAAAAATGGCAGCGTTTTTCCCTTTGCCCCAGGCCACCTGTCCCGAACGGCCACCGTCAATACAGTGTCCACAAACGCACAAGGAATTCGCCGCCGCCATTATCTACCGTGACAAATAATACATTAATTATAACCGTGTTCCATAACACCATGGCCGTGCTGTGTACAGTGAGCTTGACGAATCACCGTTGAGCTCGCTAGAGCCAGCTCATCGCTTATTGGTCAAACTTACTATACACACCGTGCGAACGCTAGTCTGAACACCACTATTCTCATGCGGGGCAAAACTGCGGGGCGGCCGGCAGTCGCCAAGGCCCCCAAGTTTGGCGAAATAGAGCCAAGATTGGTTAATTTTAACCACTGGACTCTATAACATGGAACGCACATTGGCCGGAAGACTGGTTTAATGCCGGCCGCCATCTTGCCGGTACCGAAAAGGCTTCCGTGCGCGCGGCCGCCCGTGTTAAAGGGATTATGCGGTTTTCCCCAGAATAATTGAGTTACATAATACAACTTACTTATAAAGGTGGTAGAAGTCACGCGGTAGTCACATTTTTTATGGAAATTACCTCTTTTGCACGTAAGGGCATTTCATAGTGCGCGGTGATGCCACCGCGTGCTTTCTGCAGTACACTGGCTGAGGCAGAGCCAGTCATCTCTTTTATGTTAATGAAAACACCTCACTTATGGCATATTTCCGGTTACAATAAGCAATATATGATAAAATAAACTTGTTTTTGTTTCTAACGACAGCAGCAGTTACGTAGTTTTTTTTCTTCATAAAATTCGATATTTTTCATGAATTTTCATGCCAAAAAATTAATACGCAACCACCAAATTTTCAACGCTAAACGCCGCAAGAAAACCACCCACAAAAACCACAAAACCCGAACGAACAGTATGTAGTAATAAAGAGTCCCGTGATAATTGAATTGAATAATCTTTTTGTGATCCAGTGTGGGACTTGCAGATAATTCAAAGCTCTACAATGGATGAAAAACGAAAAAAACGCATGGCATTACTTGCCTGGCTTAGAGTGTCTTTCATTTAGTAACTCCTTCTTCAATCGTCATCCAGATGGCAAAGAGCGCAATAATTGTCACGTATGCCAAGGTAGTTTACATCAAGGCGATATGTTTACATAGCAATTTCACACAATTTCACAATTTCAGGCTTACCTTCATGTAAAGGTAAGCTTAATTCAATTAATTTATATTGATATGGGGGGGGGGGGCCGTTCGGAAGAAGTGTCCTTGGGGCGGAATTAGCCTCCACCTCGGATTTTTATCTTCATAGTCACGTGACCATTTGTATGGTCAACGTGCTTAGTAAACCGTAAATAAACCCTCTTGCGGCAGCTTGCTTCTGAATTCGTAACCGCTATTTTGCCTCAGCCGCGCAGATTACTGCACCATCGAATTTGATGCAGATTCTAAGATATTGAAGTGATGGACAGCAATACCGATCAAGTACTCGTTATCTGATACAAGTCTCGAAAACGCCAAAGTTTAACGCTGATAATTGCTGAAATAATGGTCTAAATGAGCATTGAGGTCCCTGGTATATGTCTTAAACGTGTTTAAAGCTCATACAAGTGTAAAAGAGTGCATTTCCTTTCACAGGACGGAAACCCGTATAATCCCTTTAAAGGGAGTGTGCCTACTCACATCGCTTATTTGGGGTTATTGACCCTGGTCTATAGAACATAATTTTCTGAATTGACCCATGACTTCGTTTCTTCAGATTCGCCCTAGTTGCTGAGATATTCCAAAGACTCCAGGAACTTGCTGGGAGCAAAACATTATCGGGTAGTCTCCAGAGGGCTTCCGCTACTAGAAGCACTGCAACTATCGATTAAACTGCTAGCATTTTGTTAGCGCCTGCCAATAGCAATTCAACAAAACAGCTCGTGCACGCTGACAGCAGCAGCCGAACAGAAACTGGACGGCCATCATGTTTTTCGATGATGGCCGTTTCGATGGCCGATTGTCATTTTTTGAAGAAGATTTCAATTTAGAGCTACGAAACTCGCACATAATAAAGTTCTCAATGGCAAGAACGTGCTGTGCAAAACTTGTCTTTTATCTTGCATGATGTGACCGTAATTGTATTGTCTTATGTGCGCCGTTTTACACAACATCACCATAGTGACGATCGTTTTATAGATATCGAAACAAAAAATAAGCAAAAAGACAATATAAATGAAAATTCAACTAAAGGGGCTCCGGATGTGAATTTCATCATATACAACAATCAAACTAATAGCTACTTACCGTATTTTTTACATTCCAAAGCAGTAGACACACTCCCTTTAAAGGATAGGGAGGCGGGTACCCCGGCGGACATTTGACAATATATTAAACTACTACTTGTAAACTACTTGTGGTAGCGCAATATGACTACCACTACAACGTTCTAAATTGAATGGAGAATGATTCTAGGTGTTTATATTTTTTCTCGTTTTTTTCTCGAAAAATATGAACACCTAGAATAATTATCCATTCAATTTGGAACGTTGCAGTGGTAGTCATATTGCGCTACAAGTAGTTCTCTCAATATATTGCCAAATGTCAGCCGGGGTACCCGCCTCCCCATCCTTTAACACGGGCGGCCGCGCGCCCGGTCGCCTTTTTGGTACCGGCAAGATGGCGGCCGGCATTAGACAGCCCGGCCCGTAGGGGTCCACGGCGATTGCTTCCCCGTGACTTTAAAAGAAAATCTTTGGGCTATAATTATGTGACGTCACCAATCAATCTGGTATAAACCTCCCATCTGGTATAAACCTTGGCAGTTCGTTCAAAAATCTGCTCTATATAGAGCCGTTGAGGTAGAGTTTTGAGAAAAACGAACATTGGATCATATGATTTATATATCCAAGCTACAATTCTGCTATCTCAGTTCAAAACCCCATGTTAAGGTCGACACTTCCCTTTAATCTAAACATTAATTTATACGCTGAAGCATGCAGCGCTCAGGACGTACTCCCTTTTAAGAGTATTTATGTGACAAATGTAGAACAAGTGATTGGAAGGCCTTATTTTAATCTAAAAATTCATATTTTGAAACTTGTTTTAAGCTAAAAAAACGAATAATTACCCGACGTTTCGCGTTTATTGCTTAGTCAATGGGCAAAATACAGAATAGATATGATTTCGGCGACATAATACATGTATCTAAAAGTCATCCAAAATGGTTACACAATTTTACAGAAACATCTTCCATCATGAAGAATCTCATATACTTCCAATCGATCGATAGCGTTTCTTCTTAAGTTTCAATATAGCTTTGGTTTTCCTCCTGTATTCGTTCAGCTATGCTGTTGTGTATCTTAAAAAATCCTGGTGATACATTAGTCACCTTCTCCGTCTGGATGTATGCGGCTTCAACTAACCATCGTTGTATTTTCGTTAAGTTAGTGTGCAATGCTTGGGCTTCGCTCCATTTAGGTAGGTGTCCTTCTTGATCGGCATGAAGCACAATGGCTTTTGTTGTCCTGTGATTGCGTAAGTCGTTTTTGTGTTCTTGAACGCGTGTTTTTAGTCCCCTCCCTGTTTCACCGTAATATGACTTATCACATTTGCCACATGGAATTTTAAATTCCATGTGGCAAATGTGATAAGTAAAAACACTAAAAACACGCGTTCAAGAACACAAAAACGACTTACGCAATCACAGGACAACAAAAGTCATTGTGCTTCATGCCGATCAAGAAGGACACCTACCTAAATGGAGCGAAGCCCAAGCATTGCACACTAACTTAACAAAAATACAACGATGGTTAGTTGAAGCCGCATACATCCAGACGGAGAAGGTGACTAATGTATCACCAGGATTTTTTAAGATACACAACAGCATAGCTGAACGAATAAAGGAGGAAAACCAAAGCTATACTGAAACTTAAGAAGAAACGCTATCGATCGATTGGAAGTATATGAGATTCTTCATGATGGAAGATGTTTCTGTAAAATTGTGTAATCATTTTGGATGACTTTTTGATACATGTATTATGTCGCCGAAATCATATCTATTCTGTATTTTGCCCATTGACTAAGCAATAAACGCGAAACGTTGGGTAATTATTCGTTTTTTAGTTTAAAATAAGTTTCAAAATATGAATTTTTAGATTAAAATAAGGCCTTCCAATCACTTGTTGTACTCCGTTTTGGCGGATTCGAGAAAGGAGATCATGAACAATTTAATAAAACTTAATTTTTACACAATTTTTATGGAGGACTAAAAGGACTAAAAGGACTATATGTTACTACCACGTGTGCTCCCGTACCGTTTCATATTTCAAACCTGTTTTAGCTTTACCAGAGCGCCCTCGCTCGGTCATCGCCAAAAAAAGGCGTTTTACTGGTTAAAAGTTTATGTATTCATCAAATACTAATCGTTCATTGGTCGTCAAAAATACCGAATGCTCCTGAAGTAATGTCATCATTTGTATGGTTGGCTACAAATCACCAAATAAGGACGTAACCTCGCCGTGCTGCATTCACCAGTAATACTGTGGTATCATCGGTCACGGTGAGCATGGAACCCACCTGCCCATGAGCAACGGTGTCAAACACCAGTTTTGGTGAAGACATGTCTGGTGCCAGCCCCGCCATGGATTCGTCTTACGTCTTCACATATAAAACTGACTGCAATGCAACACAGGCAGAGTGATGGATGGCACCGTCCTTTGAAGAGCCGACTATTTTTCTGAATTCCCTAACCTGCCTATCATCTCTGATAAATACCAAACACACAGACGTGGCCTGCTGTCGGAAGTGAATGCTGATTATACAACACAAACACTGTCATATGTATGTCATAAGATCAAGGAGGATTAATTAGCCCTGTAGTAAGTGACCGACGGGGTCAGTGAGCCGGGCATAAGAGCGGCCAGTTACTCCACCGGTACCAGTTTCGCTCGGCACGTAATTTCCCTTTCGCTTCCATTCGTCACGCATCACCAGTCAGAAAACCGAGAGGCGACGCGGCACGTCCTGAGCGAAAAGGCTGGGTGAAAAGGCTACGGGGGAACTGATGTGGAACGCTACTGGAGTCAAACATTGGCGAGGAGCGGCAGTCCTGGCGGGGCCCCGGTCCGACAGGTGGCTTTCGGAGGCTCAGATACACAGGACACAAGTCCAACCGGTGAACTGAAAACGGTAGGGTATCAGCATAACATGTGGCTTAAAAACAATCTGCATCTTTCAACATTGCATCTGCTTATACTGGTTTAAAGACCTTAAAACAACTGATGTAACGCATCTGCCCGCACGTTGCATTTATAGGTACTTATGATTTGACGAAAACATTGAATACAATTAAGCAAGCTAGAGTGACTGCATGAATACATGGACATGCACAATAGCCGGAGCCGTTGCAGTATATCGCCTCGGGCCATCTCATCAGCATCAGAACAGTGACGGGGCCGGCGGTGTAGCGGTCCTCAGCCCCCAGGGCGTCACGCTGCCGCCGGGAGCACACTGAGCGCCTGGGAGCGGTGACGCTCCGCCGCGCCGGCAGCGGCCGGGGCGCCCTGGGGCACAGGCCTGTCGCCGGCGGAGCGGCCGGGGGCATACCGAGGGCTCTGAACCGTCCAGGCGGCATACCTGCAGCGCGCGGCCGGAGGAGCGGCCGGGGGCATACCGAGGGCTCTGAACCGTCCAGGCAGCATACCTGCAGCGCGCGGCCGGAGGAGCGGCCGGGGGCATACCGAGGGCTCTGAACCGTCCAGGCGGCATACCTGCAGCGCACGGCCGGAGGAGCGGCCGGGGGCATACCGAGGGCTCTGAACCGTCCAGGCGGCATACCTGCAGCGCGCGGCCGGAGGAGCGGCCGGGGGCATACAGAGGGCTCTGAACCGTCCAGGCGGCATACCTGCAGCGCGCGGCCGGAGGAGCGGCCGGGGGCATACCGAGGGCTCTGAACCGTCCAGGCGGCATACCTGCAGCGCACGGCCGGAGGAGCGGCCGGGGGCATACCGAGGGCTCTGAACCGTCCAGGCGGCATACCTGCAGCGCGCGGCCGGAGGAGCGGCCGGGGGCATACCGAGGGCTCTGAACCGTCCAGGCGGCATACCTGCAGCGCACGGCCGGAGGAGCGGCCGGGGGCATACCGAGGGCTCTGAACCGTCCAGGCGGCATACCTGCAGCGCACGGCCGGAGGAGCGGCCGGGGGCATACCGAGGGCTCTGAACCGTCCAGGCGGCATACCTGCAGCGCGCGGCCGGAGGAGCGGCCGGGGGCATACCGAGGGCTCTGAACCGTCCAGGCGGCATACCTGCAGCGCACGGCCGGAGGAGCGGCCGGGGGCATACCGAGGGCTCTGAACCGTCCAGGCGGCATACCTGCAGCGCGCGGCCGGAGGAGCGGCCGGGGGCATACCGAGGGCTCTGAACCGTCCAGGCGGCATACCGAGGGCTCTGAACCGTCCAGGCGGCATACCTGCAGCGCACGGCCGGAACAGCAGCGTTATGACACCGCGCTAACGTGGTCATTGGTCATGCTGTACTGACAATCGCAGTATCATAAAGGCGAGAACCGGCACGACACAGCCGGTTACAGTTCTGGCTGGTAATGTATAGTGGTCTGCAGTCGCCACACAATTGTCTGCATATTTAGTCCCAAGTTATAGTGGATTCTACTCCGGAAAGTCTTCCAGAAGGCGCCGTTAGCTAGATTACATTTTCTCTGCACACGGAAATGTCGGTTGGGTTTCGGAATTCGTGTTATCGCGTAAGCTCCGCTATCCCTGTCCCGTTCGCGTAAGCTCCGATATCCCTGTCCCCTGTCCCGTCTCCCTGTCTCCCCGTATCCCTGTCCCGTTCTCGCGTCCGTGTCGCTATTTCGATGAGAAGCATTCCAAGACTCTGACGTTGTGTTTTAATGATGAGATCTTTCGTATCTGGCGTTAGGGAACATGCCACGCATCGGAAGAAGCCTAACGCTTGTGATATGCTTTGTGACCGTTCGGTTCGTGACCGGCGACGTCCACCCACGGGGTGCTGGTTTTATTTAAACAGACATGACAAACAGAGCTGTTTGATTCGCCCCCCCGGAAATCTCGAAATTTACTAGTCCGATTTTCAAGATTGAAACAGGGTTTGAATTCCCTCAGACTGATCTACATTTCTAAAAAATCCACAATTTTGAAAATTGTGGCGACAGGGGGTAACAATGCACGAATTTTATAACTTTTTTAATCCTTCATAACTCCTAGTTCTATAGACCGATTTTGACTAAACTTATATGAATCGACAGCAGATTAATACACAATTGAAATATCCTGGTCACATTTGGAAATTCAAAATTCATAGGCGTTTCCAGGACCAAAACGTACCTATGTGGTGCAATATAATTACATTTTACCAGCTTTCTGCTGCATGGGACTATGCAAATGAGATGGCACCCGCTCTAAAATTAGTATATCTAAGAGAGGGAGAGAAGATACTTGAAAGACACACTGGGGTATAGCTCTATACTCCAGTGTGTTTTTCAAGTATCTTCTCTCCCTCCCCTCTCCCTCTCCCTCTCCCTCTCCCTCTCCCTCTCCCTCTCCCTCTCCCTCTCCCTCTCCCTCTCCCTCTCCCTCTCCCTCTCCCTCTCCCTCTCCCTCTCCCTCTCCCTCTCCCTCTCCCTCTCCCTCTCCCTCTCCCTCTCCCTCTCCCTCTCCCTCTCCCTCTCCCTCTCCCTCTCCCTCTCCCTCTCCCTCTCCCTCTCCCTCTCCCTCTCCCTCTCCCTCTCCCTCTCCCTCTCCCTCTCCCTCTCCCTCTCCCTCTCACTATCCCTCTCCCTCTCCCTCTCCCTCTCCCTCTCCCTCTCCCTCTCCCTCTCCCTCTCCCTCTCCCTCTCCCTCTCCCTCTCCCTCTCCCTCTCCCTCACCCTCTCCCTCTCCCTTTCCCTCTCCCTCTCCCTCATCCCTCATTTTTGTTGTTTGTCTGAATATTATATTAGCCATGGGATGATTTGAGCCCTGCGTGGGACTGTGAGGCCAATGGTCAATCACGACGTTTTTAAAGATCATCAGAGCCACATTGAAACCAGACTGGGCCTTTAGACCTTCTATGTACTTCAGGAGACAGATACAGCGTCAGATTTAAACATCGCTAATGGATGGTTATTGCGTTCCGTTGTTCGTTGTTGTTCGTGGGTATTTTTATATTGTTGTTTTATGTAGTTTAAGTGATTTAACGAAGTACCGCAGCCTTGCTCAGAAAACTGTTTGGTTTTGAGGAGTCTACTCAAGTATATATTTTCGATATAATATTGTTTAGGGGCATAACTAATTGTTTTCTTTTCGACTCTTCTAGCGGAAATAGTGCACATCTGCTCTTTTGTCACAATTAATATGTCGTTTGTAAATACATGTAGTGATAACAAGATGAAAATTCAGTTAGGTATCCACAATAGTCACATAATTGAGCTCCTTGAACCGATAACGTATACAGATAACATCCAGTTTCGCTTCGGTGCCATAGTGGGAGCGTGACGATGGTTGGCCACCTTAGTTGAAGCGAAACGCTCATGCCGCTCTCGTAGGAGAAACTCATGACCTGCCACGATGGAGGAGGGAGAATGCGGAGTGAACTCTATACACCATCACTGTGATGATGGTTCTTTCTTTAAAATTAGTTATGTCACAGACCTGTGGATTCCGTGAACTGTCACCGTGCTGATAATTGTGGTGCCGAGATCCATCATTGCGCAATACAAACCGTAGACTTCGTAAAATGTCCTTGCCATCATAACGGGAGCTTTGACGTGCACCAACCGTCACAGTATTGAGAACTGTGGAACTGTGGCACACAAAGAACTGTCCTGGTATTGAGATATGTGACATCCATTGACTGTCAAAGTGTCGCGGAGATGTGTTTCGTGTGAACTTGTTTACGCGGGAGAGACATTTCTCCGATTTCTCAACTGATTGTACGGGCAGGTGTGTGTGTGTGTGTGTGTGTGTGTGTGTGTGTGTGTGTGTGTGTGTGTGTGTGTGTGTGTGTGTGTGTGTGTGTGTGTGTGTGTGTGTGTGTGTGTGTGTGTGTGTGTGTGTGTGTGTGTGTGTGTGTGTGTGTGTGAATTGTGTTACAATACCTCAATAAAAGCATGCGAGCGAAACAGTGAAAGGTAAACAGTTAAATTATCTGACACGTTAAATAAAGTTGTCCTGATTACAGCTAATATACCAGTAAGGCGCCGTAGTCGGCGATAAACGAGCGATTGCGAAGGAAATGTTTGGTGAATTTCAACTCGATAAGGCAAGTAGTTTCTGAGATACAAAAAAGGTACGCACGTGCATAGGCACTCCACCCCTGACTTGTGGGAAAGAGGCGGCTGAGAGGTCCCTAACCACACACTGAATTTGAACACAAACGGCTCAGCCGTTCCTGAGATATAAAATAGGGGTGTGCACGTGCGCACGAACAGAGGCACCCCATCCCTGACTTGTGGGAAGGCAGCGGCTGAGAGGTCCCTAACTACACACAAAATTCGAACACATTCGGCTCAGCCGTTCCTGAGATAGAGAATAGGGGTGTGCACATGCGCACGTGCAGAGGCACCCCACCCCTGGTTTGTTGAAAATTTGCGGCTGAGAGGTCCCTAACCACACACCAAATTTGAACACAATCGACTCAGCCGTTCCTGAGATATAGAATAGGGGTGTGCACGTGCGCACGTGCAAAGGCACACCACCCCTGACTTGTGGGAAAGTGGCGGCTGACAGGTCCCTAACCACACACCAAATTTGAACACAATCGGCTCAGCCGTTGCAGAGTTTTTGCGAGAAAACACTTTTCGACACTCCTCACGCGGCACGTGCCACGCGCAGTGGTAGTCACCCACATGAGTGAGCACCGGTCTCAAACACGGTAGGTTAGATGGAGCTGCTAAGCAAATAAGTCCGCTTGTCAATCGGACGTGCGATTGCAGGGATATAAGCTTCTCAAAAGCTTCGCCACGGGTCGGGTCGGGTCAGGTCAGGCCTGGCCGGGCCGGGCCGGGCCGCTCATATTCAGATTTTCCCCATATACCACGGAAGGACGAGCAAGCGCTTCGAGCTCACTCGTAATAAAAGTAAGCCGGAAGGAAGGATTGACTGCACGAAAAAACGTAAATGTAGAAAGACTGCGGCATTGCAAAGTTGGTCTCTGCCTGCGCTGGCCCTGTAGTATATGTAGCATAATTATTTGTATAATTGTTACAATTCAACTCACCCATGACGATAATTCGGCCTGAGTACTAAAGCAAGGCATGCTGAGATATTCACTGGCGGATCCAGCCTCTCTGTGGAGGGCGAGGCCATCTTTCTGCGGCAAAAAGGCACCCCTATTTTTTCCCCTCCGCGGATTTGGGCCGGTCACCTTATTTTGGTAATGGAGCTTAAGAAATTCACTTTTCAAATTCACAAAAAAAGAGGATTTTTTTCTCTCCGAAAAAAGTTCATTATTATTTTGGGGGTCAAAAAAATCCGAGATGGTCATTTTGAAGAGAATGTCATTCCTTTCTTTTGACGTTTTTATTTGCAATTTGTTTCAAAACTATTTTCTACGATTGTTCAAACATTTACCGTTTTTCCAACAAAAATGGAATGACATGGTGTCATTAATATATAATACCTCCTGGACAAATTTTTGCACGAGCCCGTAGGGCGAGTGCAAAAATGTTCAGGATGACCGAGGACTTAACCCTATTTGTAACAGGCTCCTGGCTACCCCGATGGGAACCGAATGCTAGGCCTGCTCATGCGCAGCATGCAGGTATCATCGTGCATGTCACTGCGGAGATTTGACTACCGTCCTGTTCTATGTGCCTACTATGCCCACGTTAGGTCAATTATTGAATACGGTAGTGTCATATGGGGTGGTGCAGCGGCATCCCACTTGGCCAGATTGGAGAGGCTACAGCACCGTTTTTTGATGTGGCTTGGTGCTAAGACGCATGGCCAGTGTCCCATGGATTATGCATCCCTCACAGAACACTTCCGTTGTGCCTCAATCAAGGTCAATTTGTACGGGCTGATGTGATGTTTTTGCGTTCTGTGTTTAGCGGCCGGTTAGACTGCACCCACCTGGTGACGGCATTTGCTCTGCTGGCTCCCGGTCGCCGGTCCCGTCAGACAGGGCTCTTCAATGTGCCGTTTGGGCGTGTCAACACTGTGCAAAATAGCTTTAAGATACGTGTTCCCAAACTTATCAATGATTTTATGCTCAAGAAGCCGGCTGAGGACTTTTTCCAGCCATCACAGTTCTTTCGGTCAAATTTGCTTGATTTCGCAGCCAGTGTGGGCACATATATGATGTGAAGTGCAAACGAGATGTTACTTTATGTGTTCATATTCATTTCGATGTTTACACTCATAATATTTTAGGCGACTCTGCTTTACAGCCGTGTACTTTTATTTATACATGCTTTTATTTATCTTTGTTATAATTTATTTATTCATCAGCGAACTAATTTTTATGTTTACATATAGGCATATTTGTGTGTGTATATATGTGCGTGTGTATGTGAGTGTGCATGTTGGGTGGGGTGGGTGGGTGGTGGGGTTTTATTGACTTCGGCCGTTAGTGGGTGATGTTGCCTGTGGCTGATTATGTGCAATAAACTAAACTAAACTAAATAAACTAAAACCCCTATTTGTAACAGGGGGGGGGGGGGGGGGATTCCGCCCCCCGAAGATCTCGAGATCTACCTGTCCGATTTTCAAAAATGAAACGGCGTTTGGTTCCCCTCAACACGATCTACATTTCTAAATAATACAAAATCTAAATTTTTGATAGGGGGGCAGCAGGGGGGCAAAAACCACAAATCTTAGTGGTATTTTTGATCCAACATAGCTTTCATGTTTATAGACCGATTTTAACACAATTAATACGAATCGATAGAGATTGAATTGGAAATTGATATATGACAGTGGCGTTTGAAAATTCAAAAATCATAGGCGTGTGCAGGCCACTCAATATGGGGTGAAGTAAATGCGTAATAATACCATTTTTTATTTATTTAAATAAATTAAATGGTATGTGATTGTGACATTAGACAAAACAGTTAAAAATCATATTTTTTGCCATAGGTGGTACCAGGTTAGTGAAAAAGGGGGTAAAATTGGAAAAAATATTAACCGCAGACAAGTTGCTACCCAGCACTATAAATATGTTACTGATCGTAGATAGTTCCTTTTTGCATGTTGTACTTCATCATAGGCGTATTCAGGATCCAAACTGGGACGGCTCAATACCTTTTGATAAGTATATTATCCGCTATTATGATACTAACTAGTCAACAGTGACTATTTCACTTACAACTTCAATTAACATTGCTTACCCCCCTTTTACCCTACCTGGACTCGCCTATTATCTTATAATCGTTCGTAGAGTAGCCTGTGGTGCGTGTTTCATCCGAAAACTACAGTATGTTATGTCATTGTACGCCCATGCCTCTTAGTTTCCTTGCAATAATATGACCCCCTTTCTTCCATTCCTGAGCGCGCCTCTGCAAAAAAGTGACTTTATTCCCTTTCCTGGCCTCATATGTGCATATATAATTATAAGCTAACCGTCTATTGCGCCGTTATCGCTGGCATATCGTCATCACCAAGCCAGTCACCCCCCTTTTCATGTGTCTGAACACGCCCCTGAAACTCTATATGTAATAAATTATGCAAATAATGGAAGCAGAAGCTATCTTCTACATCTTGATAACTATAAATGCCCCTTACATTGCTCTATTTGCTTCCCGCCAAGCATTGAATACTTCCTGGAACCCCCCCCCCCCCTTTTCAAGCCCCTGAAACCGCCTCTGCCATGAAATTTTAATGATATTTCATCAACATTAACTAATTTGCACTTGTTGCAATCACCGTGAACCGATGTAACTCCTTCATACGTGAGGCAGTTACGAAGAAACCGTGAAGATCGCATTTCCGTATTATCGCCAAATATCGCCTCCGAACCCACCCAAAACTGTACCCTGGAACCGCCTCTGTTCAGGTTAAGAACTCAAAATTTTGACTCCAAATGTGGTATTCAATTCTATGAAAAGTCCCAAAATTTCATGGGCTTGCTCCCAGCCGTTCTGGAGATATCTGCGAAAAACATGAGGGCGGGGGGGAGTGGGGCGGAATCCCCCCCCCCCCCCCCCACTGTTACAAATAGGGTTAAACAAACTGCCGGCCCAAGGGTGGTATTTATTTTACCATATGCCGCTAATGTACTGTGTTCTTTTACAGATTGGATCTATTGAACTTCAAGTATTTAATCAGCCTATAAGGTACGCACTGTGACATTCGTATATAAAGGCCTTTTTCTCTGCATTTGGGTTTCCGAATGTCCAATAATCAAGACCTCCAAGAAAAGAGAAACACGATAAGAGAGAAGAAAAAAGCTAATAAAATCCAGTCGCGATTCAGATACTCTACTGTGAGGGAAAATAATGGAACAACGGATCAAAACTACTTCAAGAACACTGCAAAGAACAGAACCGTGTCAATCTTCTGGAGTGGTGCAAAACGAAACTCACCTTACTCGTGTGCCCTTCTATCGATTGAGGCAAGGAAGGATAATAGCGGGCACTATGAAGCGATCACCTTTCATTGCATGCTTTCAGTCGCCAACCACTTCCAAAATAATCACAAACTGTGCCCATAATCAAATCAGTAGACAAGTATGATTACGCAGTGCTATGAATTGTCTGCACACGATTTCGTTTTGCCATATGTTATTGGCGTCAGATATCCGAATAATATGTGCATCAATGTGTATGTGTGTTGTATTTAATACAATAAATAGTTGCGTATGTGACAGTGCAACAATGTTTTAAGGCGGCTCACAGGGTTTTTTTCCGACAAATCCAGTAATCATAAATATAGCAAATATGTATGTGTGATTTTGGCACTTCCGCTCTGAATATTCTGTTAAATAATTGTCTGGGAAACTAAAAATGCCCCGGGCCAAATCGTTTCCCAGATACCTTCAACACTAGCCGCAGCGGGCCGAAAGCGATTCCCAAAAGCACGTGCTAATGTTGAAAGGGTATCTCGGCATATGGTAAAACGTCATAATCTCCCAAAATACTACATCAATTTTATTGGAATTTGGTGATAAGACGTAGAATTGATGCTACATAAGATACTACTGAAAGTTTGACGTTGATATCTATCATAGTTTTCAAGTTATTGAGAAATTCCGGGAAGGGGGGGGGGGGGGGGCAGATTCTGCCCCCCCCCAGCTGGGCGCGGGTTAAGTATCACCGGGGCTGCTTGAATTGCATCAGGTGCGCTATTTTTCTATCATTAAAAGAAAGGGATACATGCAAACTTCAAATTCAATCACTCGAGAAAAAAAAACTTCCGTTTCCATGAATTTGTCTCCTGAGATCATTGTTTTCACGTTCAGTGCAGGGAACGTGCGGGGGCATACTTGTATTGAATGCCCCTCTCAGATTCCTGTAAGAGGGAGCATTTACCCCTGATGGCCCCCCTGGATTCGCTAGTGCCACCAATTACCGCCAAGGAGAGCCTCTGCCAGACACTTCACCCTCGCCCTACGGGGGCCTGACAGGCCCCCCCCCGAGGTGTTTCTTGAATAACTTTTTACACATGCGGCGTTTCTTGCTGAATTTTTTTTTAGCTGAGTTTACAACAATTATACGTATGCTGTAAAAATATAATCGAAATTGGTCAGATAGTTTTGGAGATAATAATGTTTTGATGACGTCATGTTGGTAACAAAATGAGAATTATTTGAAAAATCGTAGAGAACAGAGTTTTAAAGCAAATTGCAAACGAAAATGACCAAAGATACAAAATAGCATTTTCTTTAAAATGGCAATCTCTAATTTTCAAAATTTTGGGGTTTTGACCCCTAAAATAAAAACAAAAGTTTAAAAAAAATCCCCACAAAATCAACATTTTCAAAGAGGTTAAAAAAAGCGGAATATATGTGAGAAAACTGAGTATGGAAAATACACATACCAAATTTCAAAGCAATATTTTCATTTTTTGACTGAGTGATGGCTCCCTAAGTGTAAGAAACTGATGACGTCATTTTTAAAAATAACTTTTTGTTGACTTTTTTTGACAAGATACGAACAAATAACTACCTTTTCTGTATTTCTGAGCCAAAACTGGTCCAGTAACATGCCTTTTGAGTTACATTTATCAATTTCTAATTTTGAAGTTTTCTGAAGAGCAAAATCGCTGTTCTGGACGTTGGAAATCCGAGGTCATTCACTTGACCTAGAAGGTCAGCCTTTGACCTGGAACCTAAAAATCGCATACTGTTAGATTTCTCCCATGACAGGCAATATGCTGGTTTTTAATGAATTGCTCTAAGTTGCTTGGTTTGGAAGTTAACAGGGGGCCTTTCAGGACCGAAAGTAGGGCGAAGGTGAAAAAAGCTCCCGTAGAGCGAGGGTTAATATAATTAATTTCCCCATTTTGCAAATTTGTATGAGAAATTGCGAAAGTTGTGTCATGCCGCGAAGCGGCGCGAAATTTTCCGGTTTTGGACTGGGGATAGCTGGAATTTGGCTCCTGCGTAGACACTTTTTACGATTTTACAATAAATTGGGAACGCTCGGGGCGGGCATACTTGTATTGAATGCCGCCCCCCCCCAGATTCCTGAGGGGGGGGGGGGGGGGGGAATTTGCCCCCGATGCCTCCCCTGGATCCGTCAGTGCTGATATTTCTGTTCCAGTTCAGTGAAGTCTGCCTCGATATCCCCTCCACTGCGGCGTGGAGAAGTAAACAACAGCCATGGTGAGCCGAGCCGTGTGCTGTAAATTTGCACTTTCCACACGTAACCACGACTCTGCATTGCAAGTAGCACACACACTCGGACACGAACTGAGAAATCACCCCGAGACCGAGTGGCACGCGCGGCTCAGCCCGCACCACCTGGCCGATCGGCACAGTTCAGTGCGCTGCCGGGAAAGGTCATCAGCCAAGAGTCAGTGTCGAATATTAGTTGCTTCACAAACATCAATCCACGCTCGTGACACAAATCATACTTTAGTCGATTAATATTGTCATACTGTAATGGAGGCGATTTTAACAAGACTGAATTGTCACCAGTCTCACTTCATCAGTCATCAGTCTCACTTGCAGCCTGCGGACAACCGCATACTTGAGATTCGCCATATCATGCCAGTCCGCTCTTGCGCCCCGGCGCCTGACGCCGCGCTGGCGCCGCCCCTGCCGTCTGACGCTGGCGCCGCCCCTGCCGCGCCGAGTCGTGCGGATAGCCGGCGGCCGAACAATGTCAAGGTCACCACGATCGGGCTGCGGGGCGGGGCGTCTCCAGACAGGCTGATGCAGCCAGTCCAGTCCAGTATCCTACGAACGTAAGCAATGGAGGAGCGCGACTCCGCCAGACGAGCCTGGGAGGACGAGAGGACACCTGAGGCGCGGCGCAGCCACCAGCTGAGCGGCAACACAGTGAAAAGCCTCCTCATCCGCGCCACACGGAAGTTTCTCTGCGACATCCTGCTGACGGACCGACGAGGCTTTGGAGTCGGAGGAAGAGCTTCGCTCTCCGGCCAGCAGGCGTCACCCCCTCGGGCTGTGACGACGTCACCGACAGGGCTGACGAGTTTAATGCGCACGTCGCGTCGGTTGGCTCGCGCATCGCTGCCGAAGTCGCTCGTGTCGGCGGTGCCGGCTGTGTACCTCGTCCGCCGCGCGTGTGTGCATCTGCGCTAGTGCGGAGGCCAGCCACCCTGCCTGAGCTCTCTAGAGCCATTAGTGGTATGAGCTGCTCCCGTGCTGTCGGAGTGGATGGCATCCCTCTATTTGCTATTGTGAAGTGTTTTCCCGTTGTCGGTCCTCACATCCTCCATCTCATCAACCACTCCATCATCACATCCACCTTTCCCACAGCCTGGAAAATAGCACGAGTTACCCCAGTCCGCAAATCGGGCGACCGCTTAGATAGGAGCAATTTTCGGCCAATTTCGATCCAACCGGTGCTTTAAAAAATTGCTGAAAAAGTAGTGTCCTTTCAACTCGCATCTTACCTAGTCCACAACCACGTACTCCCCCCATGCCAGTATATGCGTATCAACCGTGCCACTCCACGGAGGACGCCATGCTCCACGCTGTCGACTGGATCTAAAAAAGGTCGACCAAGGCCAAGTCGCGTCGCTAACGACGCTTGATCTGAGCAAAGCCTTCGACAGTGACGATCATGGTGTCCTCCTGGATAAGCTTGAGAGTGGTATGGTGTGCGGTCGCCATGGTTCCGGAGTTACCTCCAAGACCGAAAACTGACGGTAAGCGGCGGCTCCTCCATTCCTCTCCCACTGACTCACGGAGTAGCCCAGGACTCCATCGTCGGACCAGTTCTCTTCCTCATCTTCATCAACGACCTGTCCTCCTTCCTCACCCACGGCCGCCTCCTGTCCTACGCCGACGACACCCAGCTCCTTGACCATTCTTCACCCACTGCCGACGGCCTATCCAACCTGAAGGTGCGGGTCGAAGAGCTAGTCGATTCTCCATCTCCTAAATTGGTTTCAGGCAAACAGTCTGAAAATGAATCCAAACAAGACTTTCTTTACCGTCATGGGAACCAAAGCATCCATCAAAAAGGCCAAAGACTTTCACATCACTTTGTCCGGCTCGGAAATTTATCCATGCCACAATGTAAAAATACTCAAGAGTATTTTGCAACGTCATCCTTTCATCCCTATACAAGATCCGCCATCACTTCACACCTGATGCCCTTAAACTCCTCATCCACGCCCACTTATTTCCCCACATCCAATACTGTCTTTCCGTTTGGGGAGGAGCCGCCCAGTGTCACTTGCACCGAGTGCAAAAGACTGTCAACTTCGCAGCCAGGCTGGTGACGGGAGTGCGGCGTTTTGAGCATGTGACACCTGCCCTGGTATCGCTTGGCTGGCAGAGAGTCGATGAGATGGTGCGCCAGCACGACCGCATCCAGGTGCACAGAGCGCTTAACTCCGAGCAGTGTCCTCCCGCCATCAGGGCCATGTTTGTCCGGCGAGCCCATGTATCGCTACGCGAGTCGCAGCGCGACAGGAGCGCTGGAACTGTCGTTGTGTAAACTGTCGAGCAGCCAGCGTGCGTTTACATTTAGAGCGGCGAAAACCTGGAACACTGGCATCTCTAAGGTCTAAGGTGAACACTGAACACCCTCAGTCGGGGTTGCGCTTTCCTATGTGCTGATAGCACATAGGAATGTGACCTGCATTTGTGACCTGCATTGACCGCTTCGATATTCTTATGGTTGGTGGTTAAGCCTCATACCGTGCGATGACAGGCCTGCCATGCACATACAATGTGTGTTCTCTTTTACTGACCGCGATCGTATTGCTTTTTTATCGTGTTTACACTGTGCTTTTGTATGCATATATCACTACACATGTACTCTGACTGGATACGTAAAACCCACAACGTTGATGTATCTTAATACACGACTTTGACTTTGAACGTGGGCTGGTGTGGCGTTGGCAGTGCTGATGTCCCGTCGAGTCGCAGCGAAATGACGCCGATACCGCTGGTGCTGTTGGTGCAAGATCAGGATGAGTTCGAGCCAGGAGACGGAGGATCTTGCCGAGATCGGGCCAGGAGACGGAGGATCTTGCCGAGTTCGAGCCAGGAGACGGGGGATCTTGCCGAGTTCGAGCCAGGAGACGGGGGATCTTGCCGAGTTCGAGATAGGAACGCCGGCCTCGCAGCGTACCCATACACCAGGTAAGTCAGAGTCAAAAGCACAAGCTCCATTGCGAGGTAGCGTTCAACATGAAAAGCCACCGTATGTATTGTGGATGTCGTTAAATAAACGTATAAGCGTACGTCTAAATGCAATACCAGTAAGGCGCCGTAGTTGACGATGAACGAGCGAGCGCGAAGGAAATGTATGGGGAATTTCAACTCGATCAGGGAAGTAGTTACTGAGATGCAAAACAGGGTGCGCACGTGCGCACGTGCAGAGGCACCCACCCCTGACTTGTGGGAAAGTGGGGGCTGAGAGGTCCCTAACCATACACCAAATTTGAACACAATTGGCTCAGCCGTTCCTGAGATAAATAATAGGGGTGTGCACGTGCGCACATGCAAAGACACCCCCTGGCCCTGACTTGTGGAAAGGCGGCGGCTGAGAGGTCCCTAACCACGTGCCAAATTCGAACATAATCGGCTCAGCAGTTCCTGAGATACAAAATAGGGGTGTGCACGTGCACACGTGCGCACATGCAGAGGCACCCCATACGTGACGTGTGGGAAACTGGCGGATGAATGGCCCCTAATCACACACCAAATTTGAACACAATCGGCTCAGCCGTTCCTGAGATATAGGATAGGGGTATGCACGTGCGCACGTAGTCACCCCACCCCTGACTTGTGGGAAAGTGGCGGCTGAGAGGTCCCTAACCACACACCAAATTTAAACACAATCGGCTCAGCCGTTCCTGAGATATACAATAGAGGTGTGCACGTGCGCACGTGCAGAGGCACTCCACCCCTGACTTGTGGGAAAGTGGCGGCTGAGAGGTCCCTAACCAAACACCAAATTTGCACACAATCGGCTCAGCCGTTGCAAAGTTGTTGCGAGAAAACACTTTTCAACACCCCTCACGCGGCACGCGCCACGCACAGTGGCAGTCACCCACATGAGTCAGCACTAGTCTCAAACAGGGTAGATTGGACGGGGCTGCTCAGCAAAGAAGTCCGCTTGTCAATCGGACGTGTGGTTGCAGAGATATGAGCTTCTCAAAAGCGTCGCCACGGGCCGGGCCGGGCCGGGCCGGGCTGGGTCGGGCCGCTCATAACCAGTAAGACGCCGAAGTTGGCGATGAACGAGCGAGCGCGAAGAAAATATATGGTGAATTTCAACTCCATCGGGCAAGTAGTTTCTGAGATACAAAAATGGTGCGCACGTGCGCACGTGCAGAAGCATCCCACCCCTGAGTTGGGAAAGTGGCGGCTGAGAGGTCCCTAACCACACACCAAATTTGAACACAATCGGCTCAGCTATTCCTGCGACATAGAATAGGGATGCGCACGTGCGCACGTGTAGAGGCACACCATCCCTGACTTGTGGGAAAGCGGAGGCTGAGGGGCCCCTAACCACACACCAAATTTGAACACAATCGGCTCAGCCGTTGCGGAGTTATTGCGAGGAAACACCTTCCAACACCCCTCAAGCGGCACGCGCCACGCGCAGTGGTATTCACCCACGTGAGTCGGCACCGGTCTCAGACGGGGTAGGTTGGATGGGGCTGCTCAGCAAAGCAGTCTGCTTGTCAATCGGACGAGCGGTTGCAGATATATTAGCTTGTCAAAAGCGACGCCACGGGCCGGGTGGGGCCGGGCCGGGTCGGGTCGGGTCAGGTCGGGCCGCTCATATTCAGATTTTCCCCATATACCACGGAAAGACGAGCGAGCGCTTCGCGCTCGCTCGTACTCAGATATTTCCCATATACCACAGAAGGACGAGCGAGCGCTTCGCTCTCGCTCATAATCAATACATAAATAAGTATTGGTAGCGACGCCGGACGTCGATGCTCAAAGATCTACCGACGATCCTCCACTCCATTCACACTCCATCATTGTCACAATCGCCCACTCAGTAAATCAGTTTGCTATATTCTGTCTGCCCTCTCTTTGTCTGTCTGTCTGTTTGTCGTGACAACAGTTGTATGATTCGCTTCTTTTTTTTTGCGTGAGAATTCGGACAATGATTGATGACCAGGACATCGGCTTAACTGGAATCGACCGGATGCAACCTCTACTTGTCGCACCGCGGGAGCTGGTTGCATCCGCCGTCGATATATCACTTGCTGATTTAAGGAAAACCCACATTTTTTCCCAAGCTTCGTACTCATGCGTCGGAGGCTATAAGCTCATGATACAGCCATGCGCACGTTTACATTATAGTTGTTCCAAGATCGACGCCAGCGTGGGAAGCTCATTTGTTACCGGTCTCATTACCTGGTCTTTCACCTTATGCCATCCTCACGTATACTTCTGAGCTTGTTGCCATATACAAACGGCTACGTTTTATCGAGGTCAGTGAGAGATGCTCACATATTGTTTGGACTTGGTCAGTAGGCTTTTGGCGCTATGTTTTCCTCGCTCATCCAATTTATACGGGGCATTTTAGGCATTACCTCTCTGGATCGTGCTAGAAAGTGAATTGTTTTCTGTTGGATTCCCAGCCAAATAGACCTGTGGGAAACGAGGGGCTGAGCGGGATAGAAAGCAAGTTACAAGAACAGTTTACTCCCGCTGTCTGCTACACACATGCCTCTTTCCTTCACATTTAGTGTAAATGCGTAGAAAGTGGCAGTGTAAATATGTCCATTGTCCATCAAGACAGCCCATTTTCAGTCCAGGTTCAGCCCAGGTTCAGCCCAGGTTCGGGTCATCTCCGATTGAGCTGAAATTTGCACAGAATATCCGCCAGAGGCCCAGTAGTCCACACCTAGCAGAATTCGGTGTCACTTCCGCACTTTGACCTTCAGAGGTCAAGCAAGGTCACGAGGTCAAATTTTGCACAGCACACTGTGGCCTACCCAGAAGAGCTACAGGTTTGAAACCAACGCTAAAATACTGGCACACACTTGCTCTTACTTTTCCCACATCGACCCGACCTCTCCAGGTCATCATTTGACTTAAAGGGATATTGCCACCTCGCAGGCCAATATGGAGTTTGGCTGCGTATCAGTCGATTAAGCGTGTCCGATTTCACCTTCAAAATTTGGTTCCCAAAACTCCCCCCATTAGCTGAAAAAATACATTTGCACCACTCATGCTTGCCTAGCATTCGTAAAATTGGAGTCGCCACATCACTATTTATAATCACTTCTTGGCGGACTGTTATTTTCTTTTGAATGTTGCAAACTCAACATCACCATTCCGTGAGTGCACTTTAAATCTCAAAAGCGTATGCAGTTAATTATGTTTTCAACAACCCTAGCCTCTTCATAATAAAACAGCAAGAATTGCTATGGCTCGACTTTGGGACCGTAGGAGTTATGTGACCTATACCTTATAACACAAATAGACTTTTCACGGTCAAGTCTCGGCGAATTCGTACGATTCGGCTTTGGGCGGGCGCCAATACCACAGCCAAACTGGATGAGAGCGGCCATCATGAATCTAGTACTGAACCCAGCTAGGACCAACGTTTTGGAGTCAGAAATAAATACAAAATGATTTGCCGATACACTGTTTTAGGTGCTACAGGAGCAAGTTTGAACTTGAGCATACATGATTGTTGATCCCCACCATTCATTTAAGTTGCTATTTAGAAATCCTCCGGAGGTGGCAATATCCCTTTAAGGTCATTTCGGGGCTCGTCCACCAGTACCAGTGCACAGCGCATAACTAGTGTACATAAATCATTTTCCAAATAAAAAAAAATATCAAAATGTGACCCAGGTGATGCACTAACTTTCACCGAAAACACCTACCCGATAGCTATGACGGTGTGACCTTGACAATTACAAAAATGCACAAAAACGTCACTCCGAGAGGTGCAGCCCAGGTTCAGCCCAGTTTCGATTTTGCACAGCTTAGTGTGGCCTACCCAGAGCAACTACAGGGATGCAACCAACGTTAAAATACTCGCACTAACTCGGTCTTACTTTTCCTACATCGACCTGACCTATCCAGGCCACCATTTGACCTAAGGTCATTTCGAGGCTCAGACGCCGGTACCATTGCACTCTGCATATCACATAACTGGTGTGCAGAAATAATTTTACTCATTAAAAACATATACAAATATGACCCAGGTGTCGCCGGTGATGTACTAACTTTCGCCAAAATACACCTACTCGATAGCTATCCAAGGGCGTAGGCAAGGTGGGGGGGGGGGGGTGTCATGCCACCTTTCCCCTGGAGGCCAGGCGGGCCCCTCTGGCGACCGAGCGAGGGCCCCCTGGGGCCGAAGGCCCCAATGTTTTGGATGGTGTCAGGCGCCCGCAAAACGCCTTACGTCGCATAAAACGAATCCCACGAACCTACACAAATCGTAACAGGAATAAATAACAGCACTTGGTTTTCTGTTAAAGGCATGTATATGTAAATACGTAAAACAGGCCCCCAGCTAGTGTAGAGAGGGCCCTCTACCAGCTTTTAAAGGGCCCTGCTGATCTGCAGATGGCCCCCTGCCGGCATTTAGGGGGCCCCTGTCAGTTGTAGAGGACCCTCTGCCGGCCCTGCTGATCTGTAGAGGGTCCCTGCCAATCCGGAGAGGGCCCTTTGCCGGCTTTTAGAGGGCCCTGCCGATCTGTGGATCGACCTGCCATTCTGTAGAGGGCCTTTGCCGGCATTTAGAGGGCCCTGCCGACCTGTAGATGGCCCTCTTCCAGGCTTTATGGGCCCTGTCGATCTGCAGTGTCACAGCCAATATGTAGAGGGCCCTCTGCTGAACTTTAGAGGGCCCTACCGATCTGTAGAGGGCCCTCTGCCGGCCTTTAGATGACCCTGCTGGCCTTTAGAGGGCCCTGGCCGCCTTTAGAGGGCCCTTCCGGTATTTAGGGGCCCTTCCGGCATCTAAGAGGGCTCTGTCGGCCTTTACAGGGCCCTGCCGATCTGTAGATCGCCCTGCCAATCTGCAGAGGGCCTATACCGGCATTTAGAGGGCCCTGCCGACCTGTAGAGGGCCCTCTTCCAGCCTTTAGGGGCCTTGTCGATCTGCAGAGTATCCCAGTTACTCTGTAGAGCGCCCTCTTCTGGCCTTTAGAGGGCCCTGCCGATCTGTAGAGGGCTCTCTGACGGCCTTTAGAGGCTCTTCCAGCATGTAGAGGGCCCTGCCGACCTGTAGAGGGCCCTCTGCCAGACTTTATGGGCCCTGTTGATCTGCAGAGTGCCCCAGTCAATCTATATAGGGCTCTCTGCCGGCCTTTAGATGGCCCTGCTGGCCTTTAGAGGGCTCTGACAGCCTTTAGAGGGTACATCCGGCCTTTAGAGGGTACTTCCGGCCTTTAGAGGGCCCTACCGGCTTTTAGAGGGCCCTACCGGCTTTTAGAGGGCCCTGCCGATCTGTAGATCGCCTTGCCAATCTGCGGAGGGACTCTGCTGGCATTTAGAGGGCCCTGCCGACATGTAGAGGGCCCTCTTCCAGCCTTTAGGAGTCCTGTCGATCTGCAGTGTCCCAGCCAATCTGAAGAGGACCCTCTGCTGACCTTTAGAAGGCCCTGCCGATCTGTAGAGGCCCTCTGTCGGCCTTTAGAGGGCCCTGCCGATCTGCAGATGGCCATCTACCGGCCTTTAGAGGCCCTGCCGATCTGTAGAGGGCATCTGCTGTCCGTTAGAGGGTCCTGTGGTGGTAGAGGTGGTCTGCTGGTCGAGCGCCGGTGAGGCTCTCGAAGGAAGACCAGTACAAATTCTCATTGTTTTTCAGTGTATGCTAGTAACGTCTGTGAGGAATACAAGGCTTTGACAATGTACAAGTATTAACCCGGCATTAGGTGGGTTTCAGTCGAACGCCGTTGGCTAGAGGGAGTTTTTTTCCTTCTCGCCCCCCCCCCTGGTTATCTTCCGAACCAATAACCGCAGCGTCGACCTGCAGAGGTGGTCAAAGATCTCGTCTGGAGACACATCCGGACAAAAACGTTGGCCCGTACTTTCCTGAGCGACCCCCCAGTGGAAATCTTCGCATTCTGAAAAACATGTAAATAATTTAGTTTCACCCATATTGCCGACGAAAATATATATACCAGTTATTGTAAACATGTTTCTCTTCGCATTCTGAGAAAAAAACATGTAAGCATGTTTCTCATCCTTCTACGATTTTGAATTAGAAGCGCCTTGCCGAGACAAACACGATGGCGTAAAAAATTGTGCCTTGCCTTCATTAGGTAAAATGTTATATGCTAAAAACGATTTAACCAACAAAGTTTGTTTTACATTTCATGAACCTAAAATATTGAACCGAGCTCAAATTTGAGGGCACAAATAGCCATTACATATTTCAAGAGCTTTCGATTGTTTTTTCCCGTTTGTTCCTAGATTTTTGACTGAGAAGCAGCACCCTTCAGCAGCTCCGCGTTTTCCCGTACCTGGGAGCAGTTCTTTACGTGGTTTGGAATGGAAAGTGTAGCTAGAATGAAACATATTTAATTTTGAGCCCAAGGCCGCAAGATGAAGGCGTGAAACACCCGGAACGATAACAAACAGATATTTCTCTTGGCTTTTTAAGGATATTTTGGTAAATTTTCGAATATTCCTGCAGTCAATCACAAACAGTTTTCTTACGCGGAACGTGACTGTGGTACGGAGAGTATCAAACGTTGCAAAAAACTGCTTGCCAAAGTACCCAACCAAGAGCAATCCTGAAGCTTGAATCCTGAATGATATATCGATGAAGACTGAAGCTGGATTGATATATCGATATTGATGAATATATCTAAACCAGTAAGACGCCGTAGTTGGCGATGAACGAGCGAGCGCCAACGAAATGTATGGTGACATTCAACTCGATCGGGCAAGTAGTTTCTAAGATACAAAAAAAGTGAGCACGTGCGCACGTGCACAGGGACCCCACCCCTGACTTGTGGGAAAGTGGCGACTAAGAGGTCCCTAACTACACACTAAATTTGAACACAATCGATCCAGCCGTTCCTGAGATATATAATAGGGTGAGCACGTGCGCACGGGCAGAGGCACCCATCCCTGACTTGTGGAAAGGCGGCGGCTGAGAGGTCCCTAACCACGCACACAATTAGAACACAGTCAGTTCAGCCGTTCCTGAGATAAAGAATAGGGGTGTGCACGTGCGCACGTGCAGAGGCACCCCACCCCTGACTTGTGGGAAAGAAGCGGCTGAGAGGTCCCTAACCACACACGAAATTTGAACACAATCGGCTCAGCCGTTCCTGAGATATAGAATAGGGGTGTGCACGTGCGCACGTGCAAAGGCACCCCACCCCTGACTTGTGGGAAAGAGGCGGTTGAGAGGTCCCTAACCACACACCAAATTTGAACACAATCGGTCCAGCCGTTGGGGAGTTTTTGCGAGAAAACACTTTTCAACACCCCTCACGCGGCACGCGCCACGCGCAGTGGTAGTCATCCACATGAGTCGGCACTGATCTCAAACAGGTTAGGTTAGATGGGGCTGCTCAGCAAATAAATCCGCTTGTCAATAGGACGTGCGGTTGCAGATATATTAGCTTCTCAAAAGCGTCGCCACGGGCCTGGTCGGGCCTGGTCGGGCCGGGCCGCTCATATTCAGATTTTTCCCATATACCACGGAAGGACAAGCGAGCGCGTCGCGCTCGCTCGTAATAATGAAAACTTTCGCGTACAAAACCTTCGCATACAAAAGAAACTGTGAAGTAACTAGTACCTAAGTGAAGATGTAGTGAGGTGAAAATGATTACTCCTTATATGCATGCATTGATCTCATAATAATTCAGGCAATAGCGATAAAGACATTGACATTGATAAAGACATTCAGGCAAACATCGATAAAGACATTGACAAACAAGACTATACAGCATCATCCGTGATTGTGCGTCGACTCAGTCTCAGTCGTCCGTGATCATCAGTCCAGTTCAAG
This sequence comes from Chirona hameri, assembly GCA_036785665.1. Lineage (NCBI taxonomy): Eukaryota > Metazoa > Arthropoda > Thecostraca > Balanomorpha > Balanidae > Chirona > Chirona hameri. Next base: position 16,728 of record JAXIVJ010004301.1, on the reverse strand, counting down.
ACTTCAGCGTTATCAGTCCAGTTCAAGACTATAGCATCATTAGTCCAGTTCAAGACTTCAGCGTCATCAGTCCAGTTCAAGACTTCAGCGTCATCAGTCCAGTTCAAGACTTCAGCGTCATCAGTCCAGTTCAAGACTATAACGTCATCAGTCCAGTTCAAGACTTCAGCGTCATCAGTCCAGTTCAAGACTTCAGCGTCATCAGTCCAGTTCAAGACTATATAGCGTCATTAGTCCAGTTCAAGACTTCAGCGTCATCAGTCCAGTTCAAGACTATAGCGTCATTTGTCCAGTTCAAGACTTCAGCGTCATCAGTCCAGTTCAAGACTATAGCGTCATTAGTCCAGTTCAAGACTTCAGCGTCATCAGTCCAGTTCAAGATTATGGCGTCATTAGTCCAGTTCAAGACTATAGCGTCATTAGTCCAGTTCAAGACTTCAGCGTCATCAGTCCAGTTCAAGATTATGGCGTCATTAGTCCAGTTCAAGACTTCAGCGTCATCAGTCCAGTTCAAGACTATAGCGTCATTAGTCCAGTTCAAGACTTCAGCGTCATCAGTCCAGTTCAAGACTATAGCGTCATTAGTCCAGTTCAAGACTTCAGCGTCATCAGTCCAGTTCAAGACTTCAGCGTCATCAGTCCAGTTCAAGACTATAGCGTCATTAGTCCAGTTCAAGACTTCAGCGTCATCAGTCCAGTTTAAGATTATAGCGTCATTAGTCCAGTTCAAGACTTCAGCGTCATCAGTCCAGTTCAAGACTATAGCGTCATTAGTCCAGTTCAAGACTTCAGCGTCATCAGTCCAGTTCAAGACTATAGCGTCATTAGTCCAGTTCAAGACTTCAGCGTCATCAGTCCAGTTCAAGACTATAGCGTCATTAGTCCAGTTCAAGACTTCAGCGTCATCAGTCCAGTTCAAGACTATAGCGTCATTAGTCCAGTTCAAGACTTCAGCGTCATCAGTCCAGTTCAAGACTATAGCGTCATTAGTCCAGTTCAAGACTTCAGCGTCATCAGTCCAGTTCAAGACTATAGCGTCATTAGTCCAGTTGAAGACTTCAGCGTCATCAGTCCAGTTTAAGACTATAGCGTCATCAGTCATCATTACAAGACTACAGCGTCATCCGTGATTATCGGTCTCAGGCACTGATGCTTCGTTCCTGCTACACTGCCGAGATCTGTCGCCCAATACTGAAGTCATCACTTGGTCGTTGGAGGTTTGGGGTCGTCATCTACCTGGGCTCATCATCTACCTGGTTGCCTGCTGTCTCCAACTCTTCTCTGGATCCTGAAGGTGTTCTTGCATTTTAAATGGTGACGTATACTGTATTACTGATGCTACTGTGTTTTGTCGGTCCTTTCACTATTATATCAGGAGGTTTTGATTGAATGGCCATTACAGTCGTTTTCTAAGTCTAAAAATAGTAGGTAAGTCTAAAAATAGTCAGAGGCTTGATAGTAGCACCGGCCTGCCTGCTTTTTCCTCTTGAATCACATTTGCATTTTAATTTGGTTTTAATTCTATTTTAAGCTGGTAGGTCTTGCATAGTGTATGTGTTTCAATGGCAATTAAATGAGCATAACTGTAATGATGTATATGTGAAACTTAGGTAGATCTATGCATACTAGTATCTGCAGCACATTCAATATTTGATTGCCGAAGCATCTTCAATGAATGATTGACGACGGTATTATTCTAACCTGCCTGATACTCCAATACCTGACTAAACTGACAGTGCCTTCTAGTTAAAAGTAACTATCTACCATTATGTCGTCCCAAAAAGAACAGATAGAGAGACTAGCCACTGAAAACGCCCAGTTAAAGACTCTGGTGAGGCTCTGTCACAACGTTTTCAGAAATTAGAATCATCACATGAAAGACGTGAGATGCATCATTCTGAGACTGTAGTGCGCCTAGAGGCAGTGGAGGAGAATCTCTGCCAGACAAAAACTCAGTGGCAGGAGATCCAGCAGGACCAGGCCAACATTCTGTTATCTCTCGAGTTTTAGCGAATGTACTCGCGCAAACAGACGCTACTGATCAGTGGGGAGGGCGTGGGCCTACCCGAGAGAGGTTGCCCCCCTATTGTGCGCAAGTATGTCATTCAGCTCCTTAACCCTATTTGTAACAGGGGGGGGATTCCGCCCCCTCATGTTTTTCGAAGATATCTCCAGAACGGCTGGGAGCAGGCCTATGAAATTTTGGGACTTTTCATAGAATTGAATACCGCATTTGGAGTCAAAATTTGGAGTTCTTAACCTGAACAGAGGCGGTTCCAGGGTACAGTTTTGGGTGGGTTCGGAGGCGATATTTGGCGATAATACGGAAATGCGATCTTCACGGTTTCTTCGTAACTGCCTCAAGTATGAAGGAGTTACATCGGTTCACAGTGATTGCAACAAGTGCAAATTAGTTGATGTTAATGAAATATCATTACAATTTCATGGCAGAGGCGGTTTCAGGGGCTTGAGAAGGGGGGGTTTCCAGGAAATATTAAATGCTTGGCGGGAAGCAAATAGAGCAATGTAAGGAGCATTTATAGTTATCAAGATGTAAAAGATAGCTTCTGCTTCTATTATTTGCATAATTTATTACATATAGAGTTTCAGGGGCGTGTTCAGGCACATTAAAAGGGGGGTGACTGGCATGGTGATGACGATATGCCAGCGATAACGGCGCAATAGACGGTTAGCTTATAGTTATATATGCACATATGAGGCCAGGAAAGGGAATAAAGTCATTTTTTGCAGAGGCGCGCTCAGGAATGGAAGAAAAGGGGTCATATTATTGCAAGGAAACTAAGAGGCATGGGCGTACAATGACATAACATACTGTAGTTTTCGGATGAAACACGCACCACTGGCTACTCTACGAACGATTATAAGATAATAGGCGAGTCCAGGTAGGGTAAAAGGGGGGTAAGCAATGTTAATTGAAGTTGTAAGTGAAATAGTCACTGTTGACTAGTTAGTATCATAATAGCGGATAATATACTTATCAAAAGGTATTGAGCCTCCCCAGTTTGGATCCTGGATACGCCTATTATGAAGTACAACATGCAAAAAGGAACTATCTACGATCAGTAACATATTTATAGTGCTGGGTAGCAACTTGTCTGCGGTTAATATTTTTTCCAATTTTACCCCCCTTTTTCACTAACCTGGTACCGCCTATGGCAAAAAATATGATTTTTAACTGTTTTGCCTAATGTCACAATCACATACCATTTCATTTCTTAAAAAAGCACATCAAAATTTGTTTATTACGCATTTACTTCACCCCCATATTGAGTGACCTGCACACGCCTATGATTTTTGAATTTTCAAACGCCACTGTCATATATCAATTTCCAATTCAATCTCTATCGATTCGTATTAATTGTGTTGAAATCGGTCGATAAACATGAAAGCTATGTGGGATCAAAAATACCACTAAAATTTGTGGTTTTTGCCCCCCTGTTGCCCCCTATCAAAAATTTAGATTTTATTATTATTTAGAAATGTAGATCGTGTTGAGGTGAACCAAACGCCGTTTCATTTTTGAAAATCGGACGGGTAGATCTCGAGATCTCCGGGGGGGGGGGCGGAATCCGCCCCCCCCCCCTGTTACAAATAGGGGTAGCCTATTTGAGTCTGTTACAAATAGGGTTAAAGAGTATCTAGGCATCCATGACCTTGAGCCACATCAAATATGTGCCTGCCATAGGCTTACAAATCCCAAAGTTATCCTGGTTCGCTTCACATCACTGGATGACAGTGACCGTGTGTACCGTGCCAGAACCAAGCCCAAGAAAAGGGGATGATGATTTTTGAGTCTCTCACTTCCGAAAGACTTGCTGTGGTCCACATCTGAAGGAACTGAAACAGGATGGAAGCTCCCCAGTGGTACCCCTACCCCAGTGGTATCCCCGCATGCATCCACAACTGACCGCTCACAAGAGTCTCGTGCTATCCGATCCAGTTCACCCAGCCGAGCAAGATATTTGTTCGCACATCTGAAAGCAGGGAGACCAAACCTATCGAGATCCCAGTGGGGACCAGCAAGGGACAGATCAGGGACTTGTGTGATGGGAAGAAAGTTGAGCTCACATCAGCAGGGATCTGCGATCAGTTCCGCTCTCCGTACGCTGGAAATAAATATCCGGACCGTGCCCCTGGCCATCAGCCATGGACGGACACAGGTCCCAGCACGTCGACAACACCAAAAACGTCAGGGTCATCACCGGGCGCATGCATCCACAACTGACCGCTCACAAGAGTCTCGTGCTATCCGATCCAGTTCTAGCCAGCAGGAGGTCACCTCGAGTTGAGTCAACATGCCTAAACTTCAGACCACTTGAATTATGATGATTGGCTTAGGTAGTTTTGCGCATAGACTTGTCTTGAAAGATATCGTATTCTTTTTTATTTCTATCTTTCCGTTGAGTTTTTAAGTTCACTTAAATCTAAACCATTGCTCTTCAAGGAGCTTACTGTGTCATTAATGAGGCAACAACTCAGAGACTGATACAAAATGGCTGTCTCCACTTACTTCACCCAGAATTACAAACTCTAGCTTATGGCTGTACAGCCATGACATCACAATGCGTGCCTAAAAACAGTTTTCCTTTCTCCACCTGAATGCACCGTCACTATGAAATAATCATGATGACATTGTAAATTTATTCCAGAAGAAAAACTTGAAATGGACTTCATCATGATTTCTGAAACATGGCTCGAACCTGAACTGACAAATGGGTACAACATACCTGGATATGAACAAGTGCACACAGTACCGAAATAAAAAGTAAGAGGCAAGGGATCAGCAATATACATAAAAACAAAAATATTCCCATTCTGTAAGACTATGAATCAATTTAGTGAGTTCCGATCCATCTTTATCGTATACGAAGAGTTCCAATCCAGCTTTATCCAAGTAACTCTCTTCCCGGTCGTCCCTCATTTATTGCTGCTACCACATATATATCATACATCATACATCATAACCACTTGAGAAGTTTTTGTCTTATCTTGAGGAGACTTTGCAAGGCATTAATCAGTTAAACAAATCTTGCTTTTGGGCTGGTGACTGGAATATGAACCTGTTTCTTTACAATTATAGAAATTATGTTAAAATGTTCCTCGATTGTCTCAACTCCTTTGTATTTTTTCCCGCCATAACTATCCCCACTAGAATCGCAAATACTGCTCCATACAGTAGAACGCTTATCGATAATATATTTTGTAATACACTGAATACAGTAAAAGTTAACGGTACAGTGTATGCCGACATTGCAGACCACCAAGCGGTATTCTGCACTAGTAATCGTGTCTCCACTTGTGGAATACGTCCCAACCCAATCCATCCTCACCCTAGATTTGACTATGGGCGTATTGAAGAACTTACAGCTAATATCTGATAAATTTAGGGGATACTTGAATATCGATGATCCCAAACTAGCTACTGAACGTCTTGTGAGTACCATTAACGACGAGACCGTCAGGCTCCAGACCATCCAGAAAATATACGCCTATTCAAGCGTGGATAACAATGGGTATTCTTCGATCTTTAACCCTATTCCCTGCGGGCGGCCAGAGATCTCGAGAACCACTCGGTCGATTTCGTTGGAGAAAACGCCATTCGATTCGTCATAACAAGATCTCTCTTTTTGGATCCCGGATTTGTTCTTTCTTCAAAAATGGGGGGCCAGGGGGCCAAAAATACGAAAATTTTGGATGTTTTTTGAAAGGTCATTGCGGCCATGTAGCTCGACCGATTTGCATGCCCCAAACGTTTTTGAGCTTGAAATGTACTGGTCTTTAATATATATAAAAAAATCATAGGCGTATTCAGGGAATGTAAAATGGAGGGATTGTCTGAAGAAAAAAAATATGTGCTGTTCGTGATTGTTTGCGACGACATGAACGTCACATGTGGGCATTTTAATTGTTTATTATCTGGAAGGAAAACAATTTTGTTTCTGATCTTAGAAGGTTCTCAAATCAAATATGATTCAATGATATTGTACAAACAATTACAGCATATAATGTGGGCATTATATGCTGTAATTGGTTAAATTTAATATATTGCGCATAGGCGGATCCAGGAAAAACCATGGGGGGCCCCATGCGCGTAACGCTTTTATCATCTTACTAATTTGAAGTTGGACCTAATTTGAGGGTGGGTATCACCTCCCATTTTTTTTTTCCTGAGCGTGCCTCTTCCCCAAAAATATGTACAATCCCAGTATCTATGATACATATTGCATTGCAATTGTTCTGACGCATTTATTGCACTGCAAACCACGAAAGAAGTATGCGCCGCAAAACCGCATTCGTAACGACCTCCCCAAAACAGGAGCCTGTAACCGCCTCTGCTGGACTTATTTTTTCAAAATTTTGACACAACACGCGCCATTCAATTTTGGGATAAGTCACATAGTTTCAGGACGCTAGGTTTAACGGTTTAGAATCGGCAAGTGAAAACCCACCGGGAGGGGCAGAATCTGCCCCCGCAGGGAATAGGGTTAAGAAAAAGGAGTAAACTTCTGAAACAATTTAATATCAATCGTACCCCTGAAAATAAACTAATATTCAGAAGGTATCGTAACACGCTGAGGTTGAATATACGGCATGCTAAAATACATTATTTCCAAAACCAATTCCGGAAACATGCTAGTGACCCAAAACTTTTGTGGGCCAATTTACTTGAAGCTATCAGGAGAACTAAGAATACTGAGGGTCTTCCGAACCAATTCGAAGTTGATGGTGACCTCGCAGATGACCGCCATCGCATTGCAGACTCCTTCAACACATACTACAGCAGAGTAGGCCCAAACCTCAACTCAACCCTAGGACCAGCCAGTGCAGATCCTATGAGCCTTATGGAAGGTGTCGGGGTGTCAGAGACGATGTCGTTTAGCCCTACCACGAGTTTCCATGTCACTAAAGCTGTTAATAGCTTGAATGAAGTAGGTGCTGGACTTGATGGTATCAGCACCAAGCTCATCAAATGTCTACTGCCAGCTATTATAACAGAACTTACACATCTTATTAACCCGCGCACTGCAGGGGCTTTGCGCCGAACACGAACTGCAGGGGGGGGGGGGGGGGGGATTTCCGCCCCCCTGAGATCTCGAAAACTACGCAACGTAGCGAGAAGCGGAAAAAGGCATTTGATAGCTTCATACATGTCCTATCGAAAGTATTTCAGTGTTTTTTTAAGTCAGGTCAAAATTGAGGTCACCTGAGGTCATCAAAAGTCAAATTTTCCAGTTTTTCCTGTTTTAGGACATCGCTCCAGAAATTCCCATATATCTCAGAAACTATGATAGTTAGAAACAAACGGAAAAAGCAAACGCCAGCCAGTAAAATTTGTAATCGGCAAGTGTCCTCAGATTTGATCTCAGGTCAATATTTGAGGCCCCACAGGTCAAAAAGGGGAAAAAATCCGTTTTTTTGCTAAATCGTTTTTGCTATTTACTTTTTACTTAATAAATATAACGGAAAACTGTTTACGCCATTGTGTTTATATTGTCAAGGCGCTTTGAATGATATTATGGTGACCTTGTTAAGTCAACTTAACAATTTGACCTAAGGTCAAGGTCAAGTGGTGACCCAAGTAGGGCATGTTGCATATGGGAAGACGTGTCTCGACGAAACAAACACATTTGTGTCTGTTTTACTTCTCTATCTTCATTATGTCGAGAGTTATTGGCAAAAAAGTGATGGTGACCTCGCATGACCTCAAATGACCCAATAGGGGTCACTGAAAAAAACTTACACTTGGATCATCAAGAATATCCTATAATAACATGATCCAGAAGTAATTGGACTAGTACCATGCATATACTTGAAATAGGAAGCATTTGTATATTTCCCCATTGACTTATTATGGGGAGGTTACGAAATTGACCTGACCTTAGGTCACTGATATCAAAATTTTGAGTTAAACGAATTGTAAGTACTGATGCCCTCATGACATTCTGTAAGTTTCAACCTGATCGGTGAAGAACTCTGGCTTTGGCACAACTGCAAACATTTTTGGTGGTGGGGTCACTTGACCTGGTCTGGTGACCTGACCTGAGATGACCCGAGCATATTTTTTCTCTCTCGAAGTGTGAGAAATTGATGTCCTAACAGGTGTATCAAAACCCGGCGGCGCTGCGCGCCGCCGTTTTTTCGCTATCTTTGAAAAACCTGAGGGGGGGGGGGGGGGGCGGAAATCAACCCCCTGCAGTGCGCGGGTTAATTTATGCATTACAGAATCGACCTTTCCATAACAATTTAAACTTGCCCTCATAACTCCTATATACAAAGCTGGTATGCAGTTTTCCAATTATAGACCTATATCAATTCTACCGGTTCTGTCAAAAGTTCTCGAATCAATAATGTATGACCAACTATTGACGTTTATCACTGAACATAACGTCCTGTGTGACAACCAATTTGGATTTAGGTAAAATCATTCAATAGATCTAAGGTGGCGAAAACTCTGTGTGAAGTTAATCATGATGATGAGAATTAAAATAACCGGTAACCTCATAATAAGTAAGTAAGGAAATTAATTAAGGCCGAAATTATATTATTCATAATATAATTTCGGCCTTAATAATATAATTTTGGCCTTAATTAATTTCCTTACTTACTTATTATGAGGTTACCGGTTATTTTAATTCTCATCATCAAATCATTCCACCTATATGCCATTATCACTAATTCATGACTTCATAACAGCCAATATGACAGATAAAAGAAAAACAGCTGGAATTTATATTGATCTAGCCCGTGCGTTCGACACAGTGAACAATGATATTCTATTGATGGAACTCTCCAAATACGGCATTGTTGGAGACTCTCTGAATCTGTTAAGATCCTACCTCACGTCACGAACGCAAAAACTTGAATATAATGGCATAATCTCAGATGCAGTTGACGGAACCTGCGGGGTCCCACAAGGCTCCCTTTTGGGACCCCTTCTGCTTTTATTGTAGATACATGACTTACACACAGCTTGTGGTGAGGCAAAAATACTACTTTTTGCTGATGATACAGCCCTGCTATACTCTGCTCCTACATATGCTGACCTCCAAAGTGTCATATCACGTTCATTTCCCAAGATATCTGCCTGGCTACATGCCAACAGATTGTCTTTGTCTGTACCCATAACTTTGTATCAACTTTACTCAACACAGGAGACTGAAGTAAATATGAATATTCCAGTAGGAGGCGCTCACTTAAAAAGCGAGCAAGACGGTCAAGTATCTCGGTGTATTAGTCGATGACAACCTGAAATTTAAAACACACATAAACAAAGTGTCAGGCATATGCAGCAGAACCTTGGTGTTTTATATAGAGCCATATTTGTACTAAGCAGAGAGCTAATAATCCTCCTTTACAATGCATTGATCTTACCCTATCTAACGTACTGTTCAGTCATCTGGGGCTCCAACTACCACTCATCTCTTAAACCTATCATCACAATTCAAAAACGTGCAATACGTCTAATAAAGGGTTGATCCCAGAACTTCAACTTCTCGTCTTTTCCGTGAGCTCCGAATGCTGAAATTCATTGACTTGGTTAAATACCATATGCTCTTAGTTTTGCATGACTTCATCACTGGTCGAGTCCCAAGCCCAATTGCAGGCAAAATAACCATAGCTCATGTGAATAGACCAGCACGACACATACGTCACTTCCAAGAGCTACGACTAACGCTGGAAGCGTCACACCGAACTATCGACTCACAAATTATCGACAATATTAACTTTATTGTGCTGGCCCGTTCCTGTGGAATGATGTCATAGCCACGTTAGTTCCTAATCTGAATGACATCCCCAGATCAAAAACCCTGTTTACCCAGTAGTTACATTTTGTTTAATTTACAACAATTAATTCGGTGCTGCGAGGTGTGGCCACATGAAACATAGTGACCTTTGCCACCCACGTAGTCACTTAAGCCCAGTAAAATAATACGCAATATAGCGCTACTCCGGCCAGGTACATTGCAGATAAAAGTACTTTGAAATAATTTGGCCATTCAAATCATTGCCTACCTGAACCCCGTATTTCGTCTATTGTATACTATGTATAATATATGTATGGTATGTATAATATGTAATTGTATAATATGTAATTGTATAATATGTAATTGTATAATATGTAATTGTATAATATGTAATTGTATAATATGTAATTGTATAATATGTAATTGTATAATATGTAATTGTATATGTAATTGTACAATATATAATTGTATGTATATGTATAATACCTATATATAATAAATATGTATAATATTGTCTATATTGTGGGGTATGATACTGAATAATATGGGGTATAATACTCTATATTATATCTCATATTTCGTATATATTAGTATATATGTTTCGACTTTGAATACCATCATTGCTCATGTATGTTTACTGGGTCTTGCCATTTAATGTTCCTGATGTTGATGGATGTTCCGTTATATTGAATACACAACCGGTGGAATCCGGCAAACAACAACAAGCTATCATAGATCCCGATATATTTGTGGGGTTTCTGGAGCGAAGTCCTAAAACTGGAAAATCTGACATTTGATGACCTCTGGTGACCTCAATATTGACCTGACCTAAACAAAGACAGATATACCTTCGATAGAGCTTGTCTCGAGCTATCTAACGCCGTTTTCCGCTTGTCGCTACGTTGCGTGGTTTTGGACATATTAAGGGGGGGGGGGGCGGAATCCCCCCCCCCCCCTCCAGGGCGTGTAATTATCAGAGGCCCTCCAGGTTGCGTGTTAACCCGCGAGTTACAGGGGTATATTTCATAACGCGACTTACTGAGGGGGGGGGCTATTTTTTGCCCCCCCCCTCGGATCTCCGGAACTACTGGACCGAATGTAAAAATTCAAACGGCATTCGATAGCCCTGGGAAATTTATTGAGGGAAACGTAATATTGTTGACCTCGGGGTCACCTATGACGTCACAGGTCAGGTCAAGTACAAAATGTTTGACCGTGTCAAAAGGTCTGGATGGATGGAATTGTCGCGCAAAATTGCGATATTAAACGCATAAGCTGTCGATAAATCGGTACGATTCGTGTGTCTGACACTTCTAAGTACCTTTCTAAGCTGATTATGACCTTGGGTCAGGTCAAGGTCATCCGAGGTCACGAGGTCAAACTGCAGATTACGGTCATTAGGCGTTGTAACACATGTTTATGGTTTTTTTATCGTCTAGAACGCGTAAAATGACCTTAGAACATTGTTTGTTCCATGTAAATAGAAGTAAAAAGCAAAAATGGAAATGCGTTTTTTATGCATAGTAATGCTGTGAGAGGTGGTCGATTTTTGTCATTTAAAGGTCATAACTCAGTCATTTTTGAAGATATCGACTTCAAATTTGGTACACATATTCACCGCAAACGTCTCGATCACATATATTCCGTTTTTTTGATAATTCTGATTTTTTCTTGAAAATGTTGTTAAAAAAATGGATTTTTCACAATTTTGAATTTCAAAAAAGCTCAAAAATCCGAGATAGAAGTTTGATAGCCCGGTCTATTGTCAGTTATTTGATTTAAGACAATTGAGTTTATCTCAAACATCCTACATTTTACAGCGTTTTCCGCAAACCATTATTTTGCAACCAAAACCGAAGAACATGACGTCCCTCTGACGTCATTTTCGGTTGACCTATCATAACCTCATATTTTAACTTTTGCCAACATGTGTAGCATTGATGTGAGAGAAGGTACTGCAAGTTTGGTGGCGATATCGGTGTTCGTTTAAGAGTTATTGCAAAATAACGGGAGGGGGGCAAAAATAGCCCCCAGTATCTCGCGGGTTAAGATATGACTCTATCCGCCCTATCGTATTGTAGAAACGCCTCGTATTACAATGTGGTGTATTTTTTTCAGGAACATTTATATGCAAACGGTATCCAAAGCTTTTTGTAAATCAATATATAAGGAGGATGTTATTTCGTTATTTTGTAGATATTTTGTAATTTCATCGTACATATGCACAATCGGCATGTACGTACTGTGTTGTTTCCTTAATCCGAGTTGAAGAAGATTCAGGATATTATTTTGATTAACCCGCGCCCCGCTGGAGGTGGCAGAATCTGCCCCCTCCCTCCTTGCTTTTCTCAATTACTTGAAAACAATGTGAGATATCGACGTCAACCTTTCAGTACCTTATGGTGTATCAAGTCTACGTCTTATCACAACATTTCAATGCAAATGGTGGAGTTCTTCGGGAGATAATGAAGTTTTAATCACGTCATGTCATGCTATTTTTGGTGGAAAAACAAATGTTTGACAAATTGTAGAAAATCGAGTTTTGAAGCAAATTGCAAAAAAAAAACGCCGAGAGAAAGGAAATGACATTATATTGAAAATGGCTATCGCGGATTTGCGAAATAAGTTTTTCACTCCCAAAAATAAAACAAATATTTGTTCGTTGTCGACAGTTATTTGCGTTGTTTTACAACATGCAACATACTGTACTGTTTTAAATATGTGGCCCCTTGGCTACGAGGGCCCCTCTGATCCCATTTGCCCCCCCACCTTGGGAGAAATCCTGCCTACGCCCCTGTAGCTATCACGGTGTGACCTTGACAATGAACACAGTGCAAAAAACGTCACTCCGAGAAGTGCAGCCCAGGTTCGGCCCAGGTACGGGTAACCTCCGATCGAGCTGCAATTTGCAAAGAATATCCGGCAGGGACCCAGTAGTCCACGGCTTGTAGCATTCGGTGTCACTCCTCGCGCTTTTACCTCCAGAGGTCAACACATGTCACGAGGTCAAGTTTTATGCAGCAGATTGTGGCCTACCCAGAACAGCTACAGGGATGAAAGACTGAAACCAACGCTAAAATACTCGCACACACTCAGTCTTACCTTTCCCACATCAACCCCACCTATGCAGGTCATTATTTGACCTAAGGTCATTTCGGGGCTCAGTCGCCGGTATGGGGCGGCCCGGAGCCGACGGGGCTCAGCCGAAGTGGTACCGGCGCGGCGACTGAGCCTCGAAATGACCTTAGGTCAAATGGTCACCTGGAGAGGTCGGGTCGATGTGGGAAAAGTAAGATCGAGTGTGTGCGAGTATTTTAGCGTTGGTGTCATCCCTGTAGCTGTTCTGGGTAGGCTGAAACCTACCCAGAACTGTGCTGTGCAAATTTTGACCTGCAACAAAATGTGCCGTGCAAAATTTGACCTCGTGACGTTTCTTGATCTCTGGAGGTCAAAGCACAAAGTGACACCGATTGCTGCTAGATGTGGGGACTACTGGGCCTCTGGCGGATAGTTTGTGCAAATTTCAGCTCGATCGGAGATGACCCGAACTTGGCTGAACCTGGGTTGTCTTGATGGACATAGTGCAAACAGGGGCGGATCTGGGGGGGACAATGGGGCTGGAAGCCCCCTCAATGGAAATTGACGCCCCTGCACTAGTATTGCGCCGAAGGCGCAATCTGGGCGCCGCAGGCGCCCCCAAACCCATGGAGGGCACCCCAAACCCATGGAGGGCGCCCCCAAAAACCACGAAGGGCGCCTCCCAAACCCATGGAGGACGTCCCCAAACCCCTGGAGGGCGCCCCAGACACATGTAGGCCCCTCCCTAATTCTGGAGAGTGCGCCCCGATGCCCAAAAAGAACCCCGAACTTCAGAAGGGCGCCCTCGAACGCGATTAGGCATGCACACCGAATCTGAGGAGAGCGCCCCAAATATGAGGAGGGCGCCCCAAAATCCATAGAGGGCACCCCCAATGCTATGGAGGGTGCTCCCAATTCCGGGGAGGGAGCCCCGATGTTCGAAAAGCGCCCCACACTTCGGAAGGGCGCCCCGAAACTCGGAAGTGCGACCTCAAACGCCGTTAGGGACTGATGGTATTGAGAGCATCTGTCACTTCTTGATGGTAATAATCACTTTCATGAGCATTTAGCTTACCATAACGTAGAGAAATGTCCGCTTTTCTATTCTACGCCCTATCTACCTCGATCAGCTAGGCATATAACTCCAAAAGAAGTCTTGAACCATACAATATGTTGATATTCTGGCGATTATTAGTGGAATATATTGGTAAAGTGTAAGGTTTCGTCTGCCTATCCTGTAGGCGCGAATATACAATTCTGACGCGGATTTTACATTTGATTTCCATACGGATAGCCTTAAAGTTGTGTACCTATTATCAGACGAATGTACGAATGTCTTGCAAGTTGCAATGCACGTTGCAATGACGGGCTACTCACAGGACAATGATGCTGAGAACCTTTGCTACATGTCTTTATCCATCAAACCACGTTCATGTCGCTAGATATGACCACTTCCGATTTGAGAATTCTGTTGAAAAAAATGTTCACATATATTGCCAAAATGACCGGGTTTATTTTTATGTTCGAAAAATGAAAATTGCATAGGCTTATTGTCCGTTCAGTTCTGTACATTTCCCTCGGTGGGTTTTCATGAAATACGTGGTAGTCTGGGGGAACCTGGATTATAATATACGATAACGTCAATTTCCGCGTTCTTTTAATGCTAGTAGGTACCACATTTTTTGCCTTGACTTAATTTTGACCTAACTGAAAATCACTAAAATCTCAAGCGACTGCCACCCTTATGTAGATTATTAACTATCGAGCTCTGGCCCGAGTCGGTTTTTAGATATATCAAATGGTTATGTATTTATCTTTGCTTTATCACGATTATTGACTATTTTCACTACGGCGCGCGGCCCGGGGTCAGACCGCCGAAGCGGGTCCGCGCAGCCGATTAGCGCGTCAGACCCTAATGCGATGAGGTGCACCCCGAATCTGAGGAGGGCGCCCCTAAATCATAGCACTGTCAAAATGGTTTGGGTGTGTTACACAATAATTAGTTATTTTGGGGCGACACTGCAATTTTTCCACGACAACTTTGCCGCACCTCATGACCATGGACACCCTCATGACCATGGCCACTGGTGGATCCAGAGAGGGGGGGGGGGGGGGGCATTAGGGGCAAATGCCTCCTCCCACAGGAACATGGGTGCATTTAATACAAGTATGCCCCCCTCGCAAGTTCCTCCATTGTATGCAAAAAGTGATAAATAGCCCGCGCCCCGCTGGGGGTGGGGGTGGGGGTGGAGGGCGGGGGCGGGGGGGGGGGGGCAAAATCTGCTCCCTCCCGAATTTTCTCAATAATTTGAACAGCATGATAGATATCGAAGTGAAACTTTTAGTAGCACCTTATGATGCATAAATTCTACGTCTTCCTACCAAATTTCAATGAAATCGATGATGTACTTTCGGAAATAATGACGTTTTGTTGACGTCATGGCTTGCCATTTTTGGTGGGGAAAAAAAACGATAAATGTTTGACAAATCGTAAATCATCGAGTTCTGATGCAAATTGCAAATAAAAATGCCAACAAAAAGGAAATGACATTTTGTTCAAAATGTCTGCCCCGGATTAACGTCATTTTGGGTTTTAACCCCCCAAAATGAAAAAAAAAAGTCTGGGGAAAATCCACAAAATAATTTTTTTGAAGATGTAAAAACGGAAATATATATTGTAGCACAAAGTATGGATGATACCCACGCCAAATTTCAAAGCAATATCAGTTTTCTTTGGCTTCTAGTGACCAGATACAGACAAATAAATGGCAGGCTATCTTTCTGAGACAAAACTGGTCTAGAAACATACCTTTTTATTTATATGAATAATTTTCAAATTTTAACCTTATGTGAACCGACCTTGACCTGAGGGCCATTATATAGGGTCAGGTTGTGGAAATGGCTGTTACTAACGAATTATACGTGTAAACTAACCCATACAACATGTGTAGCATGGCTTTCGTAGACCTCTTGCCAATAGGGACCTTTTGTGACCTGGCCTTGACCTTTGCTTACAATTTTACTTTTGCTATGAGGGATATGCATTATACCTTTGAGAGCACTCTGTGCAATAATAGTCGCAATCTAAGACTTTGGATGGAGAGCATGCCCCCCCAAAAAATAAGAAGCCTCAATTTTGACGTTTGACCTGACCGTGACCTAATATGTGACCTTATTGTGCAAATTTTGCGTACGTTTTTGCGTTTCATCGAGAGCTTTTGAATGCCGCCTTGTGCGTCTCGCTGCGGTTATTGGTTCTGAAGATAAAAAGGGGGCAGAATCTTTGCCCCCAGCGTTCGGCTGAATACCCCAGCGGGGCGCGGGCTAGGTGAAAATTACAAACTCCTCTCCCTGACGACCTTAATTACCCCCCTCCCCCCCACTCAATGACTCATCGCGCTGACGACCCGACGCCGGCACCCCCCTCAGGTGCCAAAAAAGCGTCCCCTCAATGAAAATCCTGGATCCGCCCCTAGCGTAAATAGGATGAAGTTTTCACCTAGCTAAGAAAATTGAAACTACAAATTCCTTCATGGAGATTATGTTTTGAGAACAAAAATCAAGAGTGGATTATGCCGTTCCAACTTACAAGTCGTGTACTTATTCGCCATATATATATATATATATATATATATATATATATATATATATATATATATATATATATATATATATATATATATATATATATATATATATATATATATATATATATATATATATATATATATATATATATATATATATATATATATATATATATATATATATATATATATATATATATATATATATATATATATATATATATATATATATATATATATATATATATATATATATATATATATATATATATATATATATATATATATATATATAT
>JAXIVJ010004300.1:22500-84403 GCA_036785665.1 Chirona hameri | reverse complement strand
ATATATCTATATATCTATATATCTATATATCTATATATCTATATATCTATATATCTATATATCTATATATCTATATATCTATATATCTATATATCTATATATCTATATATATATATATATATATATATATATATATATATATATATATATATATATATATATATATATATATATATATATATATATATATATATATATATATATATATATATATATATATATATATATATATATATATATATATATATATATATATATATATATATATATATATATATATATATATATATATATATATATATATATATATATATATATATATATATATATATATATATATATATATATATATATATATATATATATATATATATATATATATATATATATATATATATATATATATATATATATATATATATATATATATATATATATATATATATATATATATATATATATATATATATATATATATATATATATATATATATATATATATATATATATATATATATATATATATATATATATATATATATATATATATATATATATATATATATATATATATATATATATATATATATATATATATATATATATATATATATATATATATATATATATATATATATATATATATATCATCATCATTCAAGTATGACATAAGTAAAAGTAGGTATAATGTTCAGTTATTAGATAACCATTGATAAATTATGAATAAATAAATACACTAATGAATTAATAATTGACAATAATAAATAATAATGAAGTATATAATTAATAAAACATATACAGCAATCAACTATTTCAAACTATTGCTTGGCATGAACTATAAAATACCTAATACTGAATTTAACTATGATAGAAATAAAGATCTACATGAGAATAGCAATGGAGCAATATTAATCAATTATTAGGAATTACATAAAGAAATTAAAAATATATATTAATAGTTATGTAAAATCACATAACATTTGTATACAAACCATTGTACAAGGGTATTAACTAACTATTAAGCTTTATTATTTGTGAATTGTGTTACTTCGGATGCCAATGTCATGGTTTTCCGGGAAGCAGATGCACACAGTGGCGGATGCAGGATTCGATCATGAGGCCGTCAGGCA
This sequence comes from Chirona hameri, assembly GCA_036785665.1. Taxonomy (NCBI): domain Eukaryota; kingdom Metazoa; phylum Arthropoda; class Thecostraca; order Balanomorpha; family Balanidae; genus Chirona; species Chirona hameri. The sequence continues at coordinate 83,273 of JAXIVJ010004300.1, read as the reverse complement.
GGCAGCAATAGTAGGCCGCTCAGACTTGGGTAGGTCTCCCAACGCGACGGCCGACGGGAGGCCTCAATACGTACTTAGGAGGTCAAAATGGGCCGTACGTAAACAATGAATGGGTCATCTTTAGGAAAGATTGACCCCTTTCAATGTCGGGATGGTCCCTCTTAAGGTTGAACTGGGTCTTAGAAGACCAGCAAAATTGGCCTCTTCACGGCCGGCACAATGGACCCTCTATAGACTCTCCTCTATGGGGCCCTTTGAAGGCTCAAAGGAGGGGCCATGCCCAAATGGACCCAATGGTCTCCCCCGCTGGATCCGCCACTGGATGCACATCATATAATTTCCGCATAATACTAAATTATGCCATAAAGACCACTTGTATAAGTGAGGACAGTCGTTATTTCGGCCCGCCGACGCTAATTGACTGCATTAATATTGCACAATTCCAGCGAATCCGCCGACGAGCACGGAGCAAAGGCAATGCGCCGACGAGACTTCCACGAATTACTATCGACATTCGGAAATATCACTCGTGACGACCAATACCAATATCGTTATGCCCGGACGGCACCGCGTATCGCCGCATTCCGTGCCACGGGTACACACCATCCCCCGATCTGGAGCGGCCCGAGTCGGCCGATCGCCGTCACGGCGCCCGAGGCGGTGTCGCCGGCGGCACTTCGAGGATCGCGCGGGATCGATTGGTGCTGCTGACGGCGGCGGTGGCGGCGGCGGCGCGGCGGTCTGGGTCAGGTCGGCCTGGGACCGTGACGAGGATGGGTGTGTGCGCCAGCAGTCCGTCAGGGGGAGCCGTGCTGGCTCCCGGGTCACCGGACGGGTCAGAGGGAGCCGGCAGTCCCGGTACAGAGAGAGATGAGACAGGTGAGGGTGGGGGGGGGGGGGGTCGGAGCACAGGGCGAGAGAGGTCATGGGACAGGTGAGGTTGGATTGTATCATTTGCGAGATGAGGTTAAAGGTGAGGTGGTGTGCTGGCATAGGAGCAGTGTGGTTGACCATATGAGGATAGATTGGGATTTAGATTGGTGGATTGGTAAATCTCGTAGGATCGGTGAGGAGGAGTGCCGCCGTGGACGAAGGGAATGGCATTTGAATCCCCGCCTCAGTTTTATTTTTGTGTGGAATAGCGGGAAAACGGCAGCGCGCAACTCCGATTACCTTTTTGCCTTTGCAAGCTATCTTTTACCCCTTCGTATCTCCGGAGCCATGGTCCAATGATACAAAGTCAAAACGGCATTCGATAGCACTGGATAATTTGGCGAAGAAATTTAATCTGTGTTAACCTCCAGGTCACTGGCGACGTCACAGGTCAGGTCAACGGAAAATGTTTGCACGCTGTAAAGGGCTCGGTGGTGCCAGTTTTGTCAGAAACAACGCTATTAGACTAATCAGTGATCTACAAGTGGGTTTTCTTTGTATATACCTATGTCACTTCTGAGTACCATCTGAGTTTTTGATGACATTTCGTCAGGTCACCATAGGTCACGGGGTCATGCAGCTGCTTACGGTCATAAGGCGTTACCTACGATGCATGTTTATGGTCTAGTTCTTCGTCGAGAACGTGAAAGATGACCCCTAAACATTGTTTGTTCCACAAAAATTGACTTACCATATAAACCAGTAAGGCGCCGTAGTTGGCGATGAACGAGCGAGCGCAAAGGGCATTTATAGGGGAATTTCAACTCGATCGGGCAAATAGTTTCTGAGATACAAAAAAAGGTGTGCACGTGCGCACGTGCATAGGCACCCACCTTTTACTTGTGGGAAAGTGGGGGCTGAGAGTGAGAGGTCCCTAACCGCACACCAAATTTGAACACAATCGGCTCAGCCGTTCCAGAGATATAGAATATGGGCGTGCACGTGCGCACGCGCAAAGCCACCCCACCCCTGACTTGTGAAAAGTCTGCGGCTGAGAGGTCCCTAACCACACACCAAATTTGAACACAATCGGCTCAGCCGTTCCTGAGATACAGAATTGGGGTGTGCACGTGCGAACGTGCAGAGGCACCCACTCCTGACTTGTGGGGAAACTGGCGGATGGGAGGTCCCTAACCACACACCAAATTTGAACACAATCGGCTCAGCCGTTCCTGAGATATATTATAGGGTGTGGACGTGCGCACGTGCAAAGGCACCCCGCCAATAACTTGTGGGAAAGTGGCGGCTGAGGGGTCCCTAACCACACACCAAATTTGAACACAATCGGCTCATCCGTTACGGAGTTATTGCGAGGAAACACTTTACAACACCCCTCACGCGGCACGCGCCACGCGCAGTGGTAGTCACCCACATAAGTCGGCACTGGTCTCAAACAAGATAGGTTAGATAGGGCTGCTCAGCAAAGAAGTCCGCTTGTCAATCGGACGTGTGGTTGCAGAGATATGAGCTTCTCAAAAGCGTCGCTACGGGCCGGGCCGGGTCGGGTCGGGCCGCTCATATTCAGATTTTTCCCATATACCACGGAAAGACGAGCGAGCGCAATTATACATGGTAAATGCTGGGAAGTGCCCTTTGAAACACCGCAAGTCGGTCATTTTTAGAGATATCGATTTGAGATTTTATTCACGTTTCCAACCTGAAAGTCGCTATCAGAAATGTTTCGGGTTTTTCAAACTTCTGAAAATCTGGGAAGTATGTTAGCAATATTTTGCTTATTATTTCAATTTCATATCGTCCAAAAAAACGAAAATTATAGATAGCATTTCGATAGCCAGATCTATTGTTAGTAATGTGACATATTGTAATCAGATATATCTTAGAACTCTACTTCTAACATTATTTTACGCACATCCATAATTTTTAACAAAAGCCGCACTACATGACGTAACCCTGACGTCATTTCAGGTTGACCTATCGTGACCTCACCATTTTCCTTCAGTCAAAATATGTGGAATGGATGCGAGACAGGGTACTGCAAGTTTGTTGACGATACTGGCGGCAGTTTACGAGAAATTCCGAAATAACAGGAGGGAGATAGCCCCCCCCCCCCCCCACAACAAAAATCGCGTGATAACGAACTGATGTGGCATACTCCTCGCGTAATGCATGATTATCTTCTTGCCTAGTTGGTTTACATAATGCATAATGCATAGTTGGTTTGCTACCTATCCACCATAATTCATTCTAGCATATCCGAATTCGCTTTAAATGCAAATGCTGCCCAATTATCCGTTTTCTACGGGACCACTTATAAGGACAATGCAGCATGGATACTGTATCAAGCATACATAAGCTATTGTGCACACAATGCTATGTGGGCTACATTACAGCGTGGCATAAGCTGGAGTTCCAACTCAGATCGCGTGTGCCACGTTATCCTTGAATCAAACATCGATCATGGCAATTCTATGACATGTCAAACACGCACTGTTGCGGGGACTTATACGAAAAACTGTTGCTGAAATAATTGCCTTACACCCCGTAGCCACTCATGAGTCATGACTCAAGACTCTTGGACAGATGCATTGCTATTGAACAATTAAATTCCTCTTTTCGTCGCGGAGCTGTAACGTTTCTTGGCTTGTATTACGTCGTACCAGAAGCCAGGAACAATACACAATTAACGTCATCAGGTACAGTGGCGTAGCCAAGGGGGGGGGGGCAAAGGGGCCATGCCCCCCCCCCCCCCTGGAGGCCAGGCGGGCCCCTCTGGCGACCGAGCGAGGGCCCCCTGGGGCCGAAGGCCCCAGTGTTTTGGATGGTGTCAAGTGCCCGCAAAACGCCTTATGTCGCATAAAGAACGTCCACGAACAAATCTAACACGAATAAATAACAGCATTTAAGAGCTGGTATTTATTTCGAGGGCCCCTCAGGCCTTCCCAGGGCCTCCAATTCCTTTCGAGGGCCCCTCAGACATTTTGAGGGCCCCCTCAGGCATTTCGAGGGCCCCTCAGGCATTTCGAGGGCCCCTCAGGCCAGGCACGTAGCCAGGATTTCGTCCAGGGTGTGTGTGGGGGGGGGGGGGGGGGGGCGGCGCCTCGAAAGGGCCCCTTCCCGAGCGTTAACCCCTCCCCCCCAAAAAAAAATATGAAAAACTCTACGGATTTCGGCCACTTTATTTTATGAGGTTCAACTTTCCAGGGGTCCTCTGATCTGTCCAGGGGCCCTCTGGTCTGTCCAGGGGCCCTCTGGTCTGTCCAGGGGCCCTCCAGCCTGCTCAGGGGCCCTTCCGAGCTGGCCAGGGACTGCACTGGCTGCTTTTTCACCCTGCCGACATCCTCAGGGGCCTCTCCGACCTGCCCAGGGGTCCTTCTGTGCTGGCCAGAGGCCCATTCGACGTAATCAGGGGCCATCTGACCTGCTCAGGGACCCTTTCGGTCTGGTCAGGGGCCCCTTTGACATGCACAGGGGCCCTTTGAACTTCCCAGATGCCCTCTGGTGCTGGTCTGTCCAGGGGCCCTCCAGCCTGTTCAGGGGGTCCTTAAGACCTGGCAAGGGACTGCACTGGCTGCTTTGTCGCCCTGCCGACATGCTCAGGGGCCTCTCCGACCTTCCCAGGGGTCCCTCTGTGCTGGCTCGGTGCTCATTCGACGTGTTCAGGGGCCCTCTGACCCGCTTAGGGGCCCTTTCGGCTTGTCCAGGGGCCCTTCTGACATGTACAGGGCTCTGCTGAACGTCCAAGGACCCTCTGGTCTTTCAGAAAGGGCCCTGGTGCCCCTAAAGAACCTCTGAAATGCTCTAAACTCTTAAAGACCACGCTTCGCGTAGTCCATGAGCGTGGTCTCGTCGGCCCTTTTCCGTGCGCGCCCGAAAAGGGCCCGCCGGGCCTCCAGGGCGGGGGGGCGGGTAGCCTCCCCCCCCCTTGGCTACGTGCCTGCCTCAGGCCTACCGAGTTAATGTTATCGACTTTTAAGCGTTGGTTACAAAATGATCTGTCCGACCTCCTATTTCCCTACATATGGCAGCATTTGGTAGCATAGGCAACGAGCTACAATAACAGCGCAAGCCCTCATGTGCATGCGCGTGAAGTTATTGTGACGTTAGGACAAAATGTATTGGGGTCTGGACGTTTGGAAGAAGACGTTTGGGATGGGTGGTGGTGGTGGGGGGGGGGGGGGGGGGGCACGGAAGTTTTTTTAGGGGGAATCCCAAAGTCTCACATTTCTGAAAACTCATCAGATTGTGCTTGCTTATGCATTGATAGCTGATTTAAAACAAACTTTCCTTAGATAAAGTTGCTTAGATTTTCTTATCAGGAAATGTGTACATTTTGTGCTGATTTCAGGTGGTTTGACGGCTGCTATGGCCCCTTTTCCCCTGGATCTGCCAAGTTTTTTTTAGGGGGGAATCCCAAAAAGTCTCACACATTTCTGAAAACTCATCGGATTTCGCTTGCTTATGCATTGATAGCTGATTTAAAACAAACTTCCTTAGATAAAGTTGCTTAGATTTTCTTATCAGGAAATGTGTACATTTTGTGCCGATTTCAGGCGGTTTGATAGGTTTGATGGGATATAAATTTTTACCCCCAAACTCGAACCCTAGATCCGCCAGTGTGTGGGCCCCCAATTGGCTACGAGGGCCCTCTGATCCCGTTTGCCCCCCCCCCCCTGACCGAAATCCTGGCTACGCCCCTGATCAGGTAAACATTAACAGGTAATGGTATCAGGTAATGGTTTTCCATTAATAATTGCTCCGAGGCATTGCGCAAAAGGTCGTTCACGAAGGATCAATACCAAGACTACCGCAAGCCACGACAGCCTGCTCGCGGAAAGCTTAATTTTTTTAATCGAAAGGTCATCGAAAAACACACCTATTACTTTTAGGTGTGTATTCATTCCAAGGCTGTCTGCCACAGAGTGAACTTAGGCCTCAGTCAGGACATCACTCGAAACAACACCCGCTGCGCCCCTGGTTACGTGACTCACCTGGCGGAACGGACCGTCCGGAGCGCGAACCTGGCCGTGTCCGGAGCTGGCCGGGTCGCAGGGCGCGGCCAGATGGGACAGCGGGGAGGCCAGATGGGACAGCGGGGAGGCCAGATGGGACAGCGGGGAGGCCAGATGGGACAGCGGGGAGGCCGGATGGGACAGCGGGGAGGCCAGATGGGACAGCGGGGAGGCCGGATGGGGCAGCGGGGAGGCCGGATGGGACAGCGGGAGGCCGGATGGGACAGCGGGGAGGCCAGATGGGACAGCGGGGAGGCCAGATGGGACAGCGGGGAGGCCGGATGGGACAGCGGGGAGGCCGGATGGGACAGCGGGGAGGCCAGATGGGACAGCGGGGAGGCCGGATGGGACAACGGGGAGGCCAGATGGGACAGCGGGGAGGCCAGATGGGACACGGGGAGGCCAGATGGGACAGCGGGGAGGCCGGATGGGACAGCGGGGAGGCCAGATGGGACAGCGGGGAGGCCAGATGGGACAGCGGTGAGGCCGGATGGGACAGCGGGGAGGCCGGATGGGACAGCGGGGAGGCCAGATGGGACAGCGGGGAGGCCAGATGGGACAGCGGGGAGGCCGGATGGGACAGCGGGGAGGCCGGATGGGACAGCGGGGAGGCCGGATGGGACAGCGGGGAGGACGGATGGGACAGCGGGGAGGCCGGATGGGACAGCGGGGAGGCCAGATGGGACAGAGGGGAGGCCGAATGGGACAGCGGGGAGGCCGGATGGGACAGCGGGGAGGCCGGATGGGACAGCGGTGAGGCCGGATGGGACAGCGGGGTGGCCAGATGGGACAGCGGGGAGGCCGGATGGGACAGCGGGGAGGCCGGATGGGACAGCGGGGAGGCCGGATGGGACAGCGGGGAGGCCGGATGGGACAGCGGGGATGCCGGATGGGACAGCGGGGAGGCCAGATGGGACAGCGAGGAGGCCGGATGGGACAGCGGGAGGCCGGATGGGACAGCGGGGAGGCCAGATGGGACAGCGGGGAGGCCGGATGGGACAGCGGGGAAGCCGGATGGGAGCGGAGAGGCCAGCTGGGACAGCGGGGAGGCCGGATGGGACAGCGGGGAGGCCAGATGGGACAGCGGAGAGGCCAGATGGGACAGCGGGGAGGCCAGATGGGACAGCAGGGAGGCCGGATGGGACAGCGGGGAGGCCAGATGGGACAGCGGGGAGGCCGGATGGGACAGCGGGGAGGCCGGATAGAACAGCAGGGAGACCAGATGGGACAGCGGGGAGGCCGGATGGGACAGCGGGGAGGCCGGATGGGACATCGGGGAGGCCGGATAGGACAGCGGGGAGGCCGGATAGGACAGCGGGGAGGCCGGATGGGACAGCGGGGATGCCAGATGGGACAGCGGGGAGGCCAGATGGGACAGCGGGGAGGCCGGATGGGACAGCGGGGAGGCCGGATGGGACAGCGGGGAAGCCGGATGGGACAGCGGGGAGGCCGGATGAGACAGCGGGGAGGCCGGATGAGACAGCGGGGTGGCCAGATGGGACAGCGGGGAGGCCGGATGGGACAGCGGGGAGGCCAGAAGGGACAGCGGGGAGGCCAGATGGGACAGCGGGGAGGCCAGATGGGACAGCGGAGAGGCCAGATGGGACAGCGGAGAGGCCAGATGGGACAGCGAGGAGGCCGGATGGGACAGCGGGGAGGCCGGGTGGAACAGCGGGGAGGCCGGATGGGACAGCGGGGAGGTGCCATGTCCGTGACAGCTGGAAACTGTCAACCGCAGACCAGTCACCAGTGGCTGCGGTGAATTTGGTACTCGGAGCTCCAACCTAGCTTATCACAAACTTGTCTTTGAGAAGAGGTGTAAATGGATGACACTCGATACATAAAATTGTAAAATATTTTTGAAATAGCAAATCATTCTTCCATGAAGTATGTTGGCCACCTTTGTAGCTTCCTTGAGATTTCGCGATTTACTTTGACATCACTTGCACGTTCCTTTCTGCAGTGTACTTGGTCCACAAAATCATACCAACTCTTAACCAAACTGAACATTTCTTCATGCCTCGTTACTTCAACAACGCATGCAGTGTTACACACCACACAGCAATATGCCTCATACGACCTCGATGAACAATGATGGGATATATATTATTAGGATCCAGGGCACTATAACATCGGGCTGAACCATACTTAGCAACGTGTTAGCCGTGTGCGGCCAGTCCGAACTTCCATTTACCTTTGCTCGACATTCCTCTATATGCCCTCAGGCGTAGACAACTCCTCTCTGGAGCTGCCGGTGGACGCCGGCTCCCCTGAGCCGACCGAGTCGGCCGCGGGTCGGAGGGTCTCCTTCTCTCTGCCCGTCCAGCCGGGACCGTCCGAGACACGCGACGGCGGCTCCTTCGCACCGAGCGCCTCTCCCTCGGTGGACGACTCAGTCAGTCTGCTGGAGGCAAAGGCGGCCTCCCCTCTCCATCTGACCTCAGCCGATGGCGATGACGATGGTAAGGATGACGGTAACGGTGATGACAAAGGCGACGGTAAAGGTGACGTAAATGGTGACGGCAATGGTGACGGCAATGGTGACGGTAACGGTGACGGTGACGGTAACGGTGACGGTAACGGTGACGGTAACGGTCATGGTGATGGCAATGGCGACAGCGACGGAGGTGGGGCGAAAGAGACGACGGCGGCCGAAAGAGACGCTGCGGAAGAGACGGAGATGGGTGAAGCGACACAGGAGGGTCTCGCTGAGACGCAAGACGGTGCGAAGGAGACGGCGGAAGGTGCGAAGGAGACGGCGGAAAGTGCGAAGGAGACGGCGGAAGGTGCAGAGCAGACGGCGGAAGGTGCAGAGGAGACGGCGGAAGGTGCGAAGGAGACGGCAGAAGGAGCGAAGGAGACGGAGGAAGGTGCAGAGCAGACGGCGGAAGGTGCAAAGGAGACGACGGAAGGTGCGAAGGAGACGGCAGAAGGAGCGAAGGAGACGGCGGAAGGTGCAGAGCAGACGGCGGAAGGTGCAAAGGAGACGACGGAAGGTGCAGAGGAGACGCAGCAGGCTGGCGGTGGGACAGAAGAGGCGTCTGCCATTGGAGACCAGGCGACAGCTGAGAGTCGTCTCTCGGGAACACAAGAGACATCTGGCGCTGCGGACGGCCAGGCAGATGACGCTGCCGCCAACTCAGCTGGAGAGGGCTCGAGTTCGGCGGATCCGGATCAGGGGTAGAGGTGAAAGGCTGGAGAACATGCAGCACATTCAATGTATGATTCACGGACAGAGGTGGTGATATTAAGAAGGAAGCTATCTTGGTGATGTGTGAAATGGTCACTCGGAAGCACGTCAGAAGATCATCCAGCAACATCGGCAGTTATCGTGTTTGCAACTGCTCCAGATTCCGCATACTCCGTCCATTTGTTCAAAGGTTTAGATATTTTTAAGGAGTGTTATTGCTCGTGATGCCTAGCATTTGATTTTAACTTTTAAAGGAGTTACGAGAGTTCGAGGAAGGCATTGCTATATGGGATGAATGATGATGGTCCCGATACCGCGAGTTGGATGTGTCTCGGTGCACCCGAACCTCCGCGCAGAGTATTCCGCTCTCGTGCCGCATGCGCCTCCAACATGCTGATAATAAACTGATCGGTTCCCCGGATTGTCATGTTGTTTTGTTTGTCATAGAATGCTTTGAATAAAACCAGTTTGAGCATTGCCCCATGAGCTCCTACATCATTCATGACAGCATTTTACTGCATTCCGAGCATTTCACTGCATTCCGAAACATCTGCATCGAAACACATGCGCATTTCGGGAGCATCCACTTCAATTATATGCATGTATCTTTCTGCTCACGTCACATTTTTCCAGGTTTGTGCCCGATAGTCGATGATTAACGATGCGTGAATATAATTCCTCTAAATCAACGTGACGCATTCTTTCTTGGGTTCTTTCTCAGTGATTCACCTTTGCTATTGCCAGCTTTCAGCGGTGAGAATCATTGCGCCCTGACCTTTAAACTAACCACGCGGTCACGCGCAGACACGCGATCTTGACATCAGAACCTCCACAGCACACAGCATAGCGTCCGGACCTCCCGCTTCGCAAGGACTGTTCACTTCCCTGGCCTCTACACCCGCCGTCTCACACCAGGTCGTGTATTATCCACCTTTCGGCGCCTACCCACACCCCACATTGCTCCCTGCGCGCCATCTGAGGCCGTGTCAGGCCAGACGGTGTCACAAGGCATCAGACGGCGACCCACCGGTGTCAGACAGGTGTCAGACAGGGTCAAACGCTGTCAACCGGTGTCGCAAGGCATCAGCCTTTGTCAGACGGTCAGCCAGACCAGGTCGGCCGTCAGCAGGTGGTTCAGCCTCGTCTCCAGGCTGGGACCGGAGCGGCGCACGGCAGTCCCGCCCTCCTGTGCTCCGGTGCCGTCAGTAGCGGTAGTGTCGCCTCCCACCTCCTGCTGGTCCTCTGCCGCCTCACTGTTAACACAGACCGGCGCAGACGCGCGTCAGTCAGGGGGTCAGGAGGGTGATGGACATGATGGGATGTGCTGACTGTACAGCAGCTCCATGGCACACCAATGTGACGTGATCAGCAACAAGGTGCGCCGCAGACCGCATTTCCAGGCTTGGCGTTCTGACGCAGCCACAGTCAAATGCTTGAAACCCCTGGAAGTTAAGTTTCTTAAATATGAAACCTATTATGAAGTTTGAATGCTCACTGCTACATAACGTTCAGTTCTTCAATTAAGTTCCCTAGTTGGAAGTTTAACCCTCGCCCTACGGGAGATTTTTTCACCTTCGCCCTACGGGGGGGGGGGGGGGTTCCTAAAGACCCCTCCTTGTTAACTTCCCAACCAAGCAAGATAGAGCAACGCGGTAAGAACCAACATGTAGCCTGTCATGTTTGGAATCTAACGGTATACAATTTTTAAATTTCGGGTCAACGTGTGACCTTCCGGGTCAAGTGAATGACCTGGATCGACCACGTCCAGAACAGCGATTTTGCTGTCAGAAAACCTCAAAATTAGAAATGTATAAATGTAAATCAAAAGGCATGTTCCTAGACCAGTTTTTTCTCAAAAATGCAGCGAAGGTAATTATTTATTTGTATCTGGTCCACAAAGTCCAAAAAAGTTATTAAAAAAATGACGTCAAGTTTCTTACACTTAGGGAGCGGAGCCTCACTCAGAATAATAGAGATATTGCTTTACAATTTGGTTTGAGTATTGTACATACTCAGTTCTCTCACATATATTCCGGTTTTAACATCTTTGAAAATTATGATTTTGTGGCGATTTGTCAACAACAAAAATTTTCATTTTAGGGGGTCAAAAACGCAAAATTTCGAAAATCCGAGATTGTCATTTTAAAGAAAATGACATTTTGTATCTTTGCTGAATTGCGTTTGCAAATTGCTTCAAAACTCTTTTTCTACGATTTTTCAAACATTTATCGTTTTTCTAACAACATGACGTCATCAAAACATCATTATCTCCGAAATTTCTCAACCAATTTAAAAAAAAAAAATGTACAGCATACGTATAATTGTTGTAAACCAGCTACAGAAAATGTCAGCAAGATGCGCAGCATGTTTAAAAAGTTATGCAAGAAAAACCACCGGGGGTCGTTTTAGGACCCCCGTAGGGCGAGGGTTAAACACTTAATCTGCATATCTTAGTTCGCGCGCCTCTCTCACCTGTCGCGAGGGTAGAGCATACCCTCCAGGAACGGAGAACATATCCTGGTCAGAGTCGGCAGGGTGTGGCTCGGAGACTCGAGAATCTGTTAACACCGAGAGACATGCACAACAGGTCAGATCCATATGTGCGCAGCCAAGCCGGAACTTGCACACACCGGTCAGCACGAACACAAACACACACACTGACCCACGCGGCACGCACGTTTCGCTAAATTTCGAAACTACCAGTGAGATTTAGCATATCGCGCCCGGGACCTATATCGCGCGAGACCAGTGGACAAACGAAAATCAGTTGATTTAAAACAGAATTTAACGGCGAGGAGAATGCAATTTCTGAATTCGATTCGACACATTTTATTCAAGGAAGACTATCGAAGAGATCCGTCTGCACACCACACTGTGCACCACAGCACAGCCGCACCACAGCACAGCCAGCACTGCCACTTCTCCACCACCAGTGCCACCATCAACACTGACCTCCAGCACACGCTGCAGGCCGGGCGTGGCCTCCGACTGTGACCTCAGCTGACCCGGGGTCACCGCCGAGCGACGCTGATCCGCCAGCAGCGCCGAGAACGGCGTCGGCGTCACGTGACCCGTGATGACCTCAGCAGTGGGGGCGGAGCCGGCGTCCTCGGGACGCTCCAAGGTGTGCAGCGCCTGACAGAACGGGGAGAAGTGTCAGGTTACCGATCGCTGGCGTAAAGTTCGGCATTAATTGAAGATCTGACTTGTGGTGGCGGTCCCACCAGTCCCATCACCGATCAGGTGGCAGTGGTGGTATTGGGGCTTTACGACTACGCGACTGTCGTCATTTATAGTCGGGGTCTCTCCCGCCGACCCAAGCGGGGAACCGCATAACCTCGCCAGTAGCCAGAATCGAACCCGGAACCCATTGATTCCGAGTCCACCGCTCTACCAACTGAGCCACCGTATTCCGGCTGTGACTTGTCATAAGGAATTTGGCAGACAAATGCAACGATTTATGAACCAACACAAACATGTTTTTTTAACAACAAATGACAGCCTATCCCATCACCCCACAAATCCATCATACTCCTTTAGTTCCCACAGCAATTCCTTGAGTAATCCATCTCACCACGCAAACACCCGCCCACTGGCCGCGTTCTCTGGACGTTCCTGCAGCCCCGCGTACCAGCCTTGCCACCGTGCCGTCTCACCTGCTGATCGTTGATGAAGAACAGCTGTGACGCCTGCTGCCAGCCGGGCAAATCGGGCCGCGGCCGCTTGTGAGGCACGAAACAGGCGGCCGACACGCGCCGCCCCAGCGCCGCCTGGTGGACGGGACGCGTACTACTCGGCCGGAACACGAACACTGCAGGGACGCAGAGACAGGTGGTTTGTTACAGAGGCGAGGCAGTCCTGGTGTGGTACCGATGTTACAGAGGCGAGGCAGTCCTGGTGTAGTACCGAGTCAATAGCGAGTCAATGGCGAACACGGACACTGTTTGGAGACGGTAGCACAAGAAGTGCTGCATAGCACGGGAGAAGCAAAACATTTCTGACCAAATAATGAACTGTAGCAATATCCGGACACTTTAAGACGCACGGCGAGTTACCATGATGATGGAACACTGGCGTTCCATAGTTATGGGCCGGTGTCATTTAGGCGAGCTGATTCAAGCTTTAATTGATACAAGAACGGTTGAGTTGGAGATTAACAGAAATATCTGACTTAGTCAAAACATTGAACAATATAGCAACATAGGTAAGCAACATTGCAATAAAACCTTGCATCGCTCAAAGCCATACAGCTTACGAATTTTAGTCCGCCCACACATGCTCATGACTAGCATCCCCAGCTGCCCGCAGTAGATCCGTCCCCACCTTTATTGGTGGCGCTGAAGGCGGCCATGTACTCTGAGCGGGGGTCGGCCGTGAGCTGGGTGACCCGCAGGTCGATCCTGGCCGACAGGGTGAGGGTCTGCAGGTTCCACACACGCAGTCCGCTGTCGGCCCGGCTCACCAGCAGGTGGCTGCACTGGCCGCGGCCAAACACCACCTGTCTGTGGGACGGGTCAAACGACGGGGAGGTCAGACCGAGAGCCACATACAGAGCGGGTCAAATGGAGAGGTCAGGTCAGACAGAGAGGATCCCACAGAACAGGTCAAACAGAGAGGTCAGACATAGGACCACATATAGAGCGGGTCAAACCGAGAGGTCAGACATAGAGCCACACATATAGCGGGTCAAACCGAGAGGTGGTATTGAGAGCCACATATAGAGCGGGTCAAATGGAGAGGTCAGACAGAGTCACATATAGAGCGGGTCAAACAGAGCCACATATAGAGTGGGTCAAACAGGGTGGGCAGACACAGATCCACATATAGAGCGGGTCAAACCGAGAGGTGGCATTGAGAATCTAAATCGTTATTTTGTCGGCGTGGGTCCGCGTGTGGCTGAGGAGGTGAAGCGCTTAGGGCCTACGCCGGACATAGCCTGTCATCTGCCGCGTGTCGGTGCCTGTTCTCTTGTGCTGATGCCGTTGTCACTGGCGGAGCTGCGGGCCGTTGTGTTTGGGATGAGTGGCTCGCCGGCCTGCGGTGACGACGGCATCAGCATACGAATGATTCGTGCCTGCTTTGACTCGGTTGAGTGGGTGCTCCTGCATTTGGTCAACTCCAGCATAACCCAGTCCGACGTTCCTGAATCCTGGAAACATTCCCTAGTCCATCCTATTCAACAAATCCGGCAATCTTTCTGACTCATCCAACTTCCATCCTATATCCATTGTTCCAGTCATAGCCAAAATCGTAGAGCGCGCTGTACACCAGCAGCTTTACAAATACCTTTCAGATAACCACCTCCTCTCTTCCAGTCAGCACGGTTTCCGGCCTCGTCACTCGACTGAAACTGCGCTGACCTCAATTTCCGACCATATCCTATCTGCCTTTGACCACGGATAATTTTTTCCCTGCTCTGCTTGCTGGATTTGAGCAAATGTTTCGATGTGATAGATCATTCAAAACTCCTGCCAAATTATCACTTCACGGAATTGACACGTCTTGGTTCTCTGCCTATTTGCGCAACCACACCCAGAGTGTCAGCCTCACTGACGGTCTGGATGGAGTCAAAACTTCCCTCCCGCTGCCCAACAGCATCGGTGTGTTTCAAGGCTCATCTCTAGGCCCTCTCCTCTACTGCGTCTTCGCAAACGATCTCAGTCTGTTTGCCGAGGACGCAGTAGTTGTCCAATATGCTGACGACACCCAAATTTTGGTCAGCGGCAAAAAATCTGATATTTACAAAGTCGTCACTCGCATGGAGGGTGCCTTAGCCTCTCTCGATAACTGGTTCCAAGCAAGTGGACTGCAAGTAAATGCCGCCAAGACCCAACTGATGCTTCTGGGCAGCTCTCAAAATCTGCGCACTGTACATGACATCAAAGTAAAATTCCGCGATCAGGATTTAATCCCCATTTCAGAAGCCAAAAACCTAGGTCTCACCTTTGACCGCTCGTTATGCTGGGACCGCCATGTCTCTACCGTAACACAGCGCTGCTTCGGAGTTTTGACTGGTCTATCGCATCTGAGGGGGCACCTGCCAACGGCCGTGCTCTCCGCGCTGATCAATGCCCTGGTTTTCTCGCAGATCCGGTACTGTATCTCGGTATACCGTAACGGCAAGAAGGGGAACTTCTGTCGGCTTCAAAAAGTCATAAACTATGCTGCTAGAGTACTTTTTGGCCGACGGAAGTACGACCATGTATCGGATCTGCTGGGGAGGCTGGGGTGGCTCGGCGCGGAGGGCATGGCCACTTACCACACACTGTGCCTCACGCACAAGGTGCGTTGCTGCGGCGAGCCTGAACAGCTCGCTGCGAGTCTGTCCACCGTAGCGGAGGCCCGCGCTACCGAGCGGGCCACGCGACAGGACCACATGTTGTTTGTTCCCCGGTCACGCACGGAGATGGGACGGCGGCGTTTTGCCTGCCGGGGACCAGCGCTGTATACGCCCTGCCACGCGACCTTTCAGGACTGCCCGTGCCGCTGTTTCGTCGCCAGGTGCGACGACATCTCGCTGCCGCTCCGCGAGCACCGGACTGACCGACACAGCGATTCTCACCGTCATGCCGACTGGTTTTAGTGATTGTATGGGCGTGTGTGTGTATGTGTTGGCGTGTGTCAGTGTTCTTTATTCTTGTTTTTACTTGTGTGATTTTATTGTATGCTTTTTCTGACCATGTTTCCTGTGTTTTTAACTCATGACGAGAGGTTGTAATAGCCACAGGCACATGTGGACGACCTTAATAAAAGTCTGTATCTGTATCTGAGAGCCAAGTCCGTGGGGTTAGTTGACGAGAGCTGGCAGACCCACTAAAAAACCTTCAGCCAGACTGTAAGGTGTCCGCCATAAGTTCGCGCATATTCTTATGCACATGGTTTGCAGAATTTCACGAAATGATAACAACCCAAGGCAGCATCGCACAACACCCAAGGCAGCATCGCACAACGCATAAATTGTGAGTCTTCATTTCACTTCAGTTTGGACAATTTACAAATACCCATGAGCACCCCAACCCACCACTGCAAGACGTCACACTCGTCCGAAACCTTTCCCGCAGTATGGCGTCACGCCCCTCACCTGACGTCATCCCTGAGAGTGACGTTGCTGAGCGTGTGCAGCAGTTTGTTGCGGTCCGGCGCCCAGACGGTGACGGCGGCAGCAAACCCGACCGCCAGCTGGTCGCCGTCCGGAGAGAAGGCGGCACAGCCGGCCGGCAGGCGGCGGTGCGAGCCGACCGCGTCACAGCTCCAGCACTGCTTACTGCCTGGGGGGTCACATGACGGGTCAGACGGGTCAGACGGGAGAGACGGGTCAGGGACGGGTCAGGGACGGGTCAGGGACGGGTCAGGGACGGGTCAGGGACGGGTCAGGGACGGGTCAGGGACGGGTCAGGGACGGGTCAGGGACGGGTCAGGGACGGGTCAGGGACGGGTCAGGGACGGGTCGGGGACGGGTCAGGGACGGGTCAGGGACGGGTCAGGGACGGGTCAGGGACGGGTCAGGGACGGGTCAGGGACGGGTCAGGGACGGGTCAGGGACGGGTCAGGGACGGGTCAGGGACGGGTCAGACGGGAGACGGGTCAGACGGGTCAGACGGGAGACGGGTCAGACGGGAGACGGGTCAGACGGGAGACGGGTCAGACGGGAGACGGGTCAGACGGGAGACGGGTCAGACGGGAGACGGGTCAGACGGGGCAGACGGGAGACGGGGCAGACGGGAGACGGGGCAGACGGGAGACGGGGCAGACGGGAGACGGGGCAGACGGGAGACGGGGCAGACGGGAGACGGGGCAGACGGGAGACGGGGCAGACGGGAGACGGGGCAGACGGGAGACGGGGCAGACGGGAGACGGGCAGACGGAAGACGGGTCAGACGGAAGACGGGTCAGACGGGAGACGGGTCAGACGGGAGACGGGTCAGACGGGAGACGGGTCAGACGGGAGACGGGGCAGACGGGAGACGGGGCAGACGGGAGACGGGGCAGACAGACGGGTCGGATGGGGCAAACAGACGCGTCAGAAAGGGCAGCTGTGAAGGCCTGGTCACATAGGCCAGCAGTCATAATTCCAGTAAAAAGAACTGCCAGCCATGTATTCAGCCAGCAGGCTTCAGCTCTGATGCTTACAAGCCATACTGAAACCGGCAGTAGCTAAAACCCGAAACTCCTAACTCAACACTCCGCTGCCTTTGCCATTGTCCTCCACCACGTGCGCCGGAACAGCCCGTTAGTGAAGCGCCCCTCCCCTGTCCTGACCTGACCGACCCTTCTCACCATAGATATCCGAGTCGTCGACCAGGCTCCAGTACTTGACGGCGCCGTCAGTTCCGGTGGTGACCGCCAGGGGCGCCACCTTCGCGGCGTCGCCCGGCTGGAACTCCAACGCGGTGAGACTGCCCTCGTGCGGATCTTCGACAGACGTGTTCAGCACGAAACTGGCGACGGAGACGGACACGGGGAAGGCGATGGTGGTTAGTAAGGAGCATGGTCACACACTACACAGACACACAGTGCGGAGACGGCCGGCAAAGGATAATTGTTGATGGCAGTCGCAACGTAATATCTCGTTCGTGAGACTGTTCACTTTGAAAAGTATAAAGGCTGAAACACAGTCTTCGCGCAGCTGCGCGAAGTGGATGCGGGTGCCTATTCAAATACATTAGTTTCACACACGCAGTGCCTGCACGCACTGTGCGCATCGTGCGCATCCAGAATCGCAGCCCAACGCGCATTGTGCGCACCCAGTACCTGCACCTCCCGCATCGTCTGCGCGCAGTACCTGCACGCCGTACCTGCAGTCTGGCCCGCAGCCGCCCGCAGCGTGCGCAGCGCCACTGCGTGTCAGTAGACTCGACTTCAACTTTCGCGCATCGTGCGCTGCGTGGTGGCGCCACCATCTTCGGCAGCCATCTTGAAAGCGGAGTTTTGTTTGGGAGTGGAGGATGTGTGAACGAATAGCGGTGATTTGTGACTGTACAGGTGATTTATTAATGTTGTTATCGTTGTTATCTTCCAAAATCTAGCTGAAGTTACTATCGTTCTTGTACTTTCTTGTTCATCCAAGCAGTGGATTTGTTACAAGCAGACTTGTCAATGATTCAATTTGAATCGACTACTTTTGATTGAATCATTCTTATTTCAAATGAATGACTCATGAATCGATTCACTTCATGCGCAAACCTGTTGTGAGTCACTGATTGAATCATTCATACAGAGAAAATAGGCTGATTGAATCATTCATTGCTCAAAGAATCATTCTTTTTTGGTCGAACAGCATAAACTGTCCACAAAATATGCCAGCGGCCCAGCATTCATCTGTGCCCTGTGGACAAACCAGGCACTTAATGGCCAATTATATGAGCTCTGTGTCCTGAGCTGTAATTCATATATGCGTAAAGAAAGCGAGGCTTTGTGTCCAACTCCAGTGGGCACAAAGCCACTGTTCAATCAGCCCTAACTGGGTGAATACCTTGGAACTGGTAGGGTATGGGTAGGTACCTAAATACTTAGAAAAGGTAACTAACTCATACTTTGGTTCATAAACCACACAGTACACGCACACCTTTTTCACACGAAAAATTATCAAAAGGTACCCACCTTTTCCTAATTTCTAGGCTATACCATATTAAAAACTAAATCATAAACAAACATTTGCATGACCTCCGCATGTCCCAAATATCACTGTCGCATCGGCGCCGCTTTATTCCACATCATGCTTTATAAAAAAAATACCTAATGCAAAATCAAAATAAATGTTCTATTCGCTTCAAAAAGTGAAACGTAAAGTCTTCCGGTCTTCTGGAACTTGCAATTTGCAATTATAATTTTTTTTTATAAATATCATTTTATAATCAAAATAAACAACACGCGTGTCCAATTGGCTCACATTCACATTCACATTCGGAAATACATTCGCGGATTATTTGGATTGGTTTCAAAATTGGTACACCGATAGATCACGACCTAGTGATCATTCTGGTAAAATCCTAGAGTCGCACATTCAAAATCAAAGGAGTTGGAGCAGGTCAGATAGGTTTAAGGTCAATCGGCGGACTATTCCGATTTGCATGCACATTAGCACACTGGTAGAACACATCACGCTCACGCTCACGCTCCCCTTATCACGCTCATGAAATCTTAGAGTCGCACATTAACAATTAAAGGATTTAGAGCAGGTCATATGTTTAAGGTCAAACAGCAGACTATTCTGATGTGCATGCAAATTGGCACACAGGTAGAGCATGACCTCCCTATCACGCTCATAAAATCTTAGTCGCACATTTCAAATAAAAGTAGTTAGACAAAGCAGTCGACACTTCACTTTAATATTGAGTGATTGAATCCTGATTGAATCATTCATTATGGTAATGTTGAGTGATTGAATCATGATTGAATCATTCATTATGGTAATGTTGAGTGATTGAATCCTGATTGAATCATTCATTATGGTCCGTGAATCACTGTGAATCGACTCATGACAAATATGAATCATTGACAAGTCTGGTTACAAGACAAAAACGCCGCAGCTTGGCAGCTCACAGCAATGATGTAAGTAAATATGCTGAAATTAATTGTCATATTTGACCTATGGTTTACACATGTGAATTTAATAATGTTATTACCCACAAGATATAAAATTGAGATGATCACTATGTAATTCAGGGGCGCAGCCAGACCAGAAGGGGGGGGGGGGGGGTCAGGGGCGTAGGAACTATGTTCAAGTTGGGGGGGGGGGGGGGGGGGGCAGGAGGCAGGAGGCATTCTGAAGTCGATTCTTTCCATGCAACGCCCATAGGCGTAATGTTAAAATCCAAAATGTTTGGGGGGCGGCTGCCCCGCCCCCCTGCTCCTACGCCTATGGGGGGGGGGGGGGGGTAAGCCCCTGGGAGAGGCCTCCTACTCCAAAAAAAAATACCCCTGGATATGAAAAACTCTACGGATTTCGGCCACTTTATTTTGTGAGGCCCCCTTTTTAGCCATTTTTCTTCGTCTACTTTTGATGGGCCGGATTGGACCAGGACCCTCAGCAGGCAGTGTACTGAGCTCATTACTAATTTGTATTGTTACGTACAGGAGAGAAAACATATCTTAGCTGACAACAGGTGGGGTCGGCTTTTGAGTGTGGGGGCTGAAATGACGAAAAATGTGCCCCCATTTTGATACGTGTATTTAAGCCTTTGCAGCATTGTTTATGTGGATTTTCATGTTATAGTAGGTAGGTATGTACTTGTTAGTTAGCGCCGCGAAGGGGCGATACATTTTCCAGTTTTTGACACTAGATGGCTGGATTTTGACTGCACTGCAAAGGCAATTTGTACGATAAATTGTTAATTTTTCCCATAAAAGGTGAGGGGGGGTCGTTTCCCAGTTAAATTCATTTGGCAGAACATTGCATGATTTGGTCATTAGTGTCATGTTTCGTCTTTTCTCGTAATTGTTTTACCGTTCCATTTAAATCTTTTGATTGGTCATTATCCACGATTTGTTATTGCCAATATTTTAACATAAAGCATGCAATTTTCCCCATTTTTTCAAACATTGAAATAAATCGTGGGAGTAATATAGCATGGGCCGTCATCATGACCAGTGTAATGTACCTTTGATTCATTCATCCAGTTTGGGCCCATTGTAAGGGCGCTTTGTATTTTAACATTTCACTTCGTTCCTGTCGTTGCTGCGTGCGAACGTACCAGCTCCGAGAAGATTTCGACAATATTGGCGCACTACGCAGGGAGTATTGTGAATTTGTGTATCACCTTTTTGAGTTTAGTTAGTTTGTTATAGTAAGGGTAGGATATAGTTTTTGCTTGCAGTTAATATAAGGCTAGGACTGTAGACTTGCACTTTCTGATTAAGTTCAGTTTGTTTATTTGCTTTAACCTTTAGTTTGATTAGCTTGGGGAGGCCCAGGGATGGACAGAGAATTGTTGGAAAAGCTTGTGATGGAGGCGGTCAAGAAGGAGACCACCGTCCTACGTGAAGAAATAACAAACCTAAAAACTGAACAAAAAAAGAGTGGTGAGATGATGGAAAAACTGAAAACTGAAAACAAAAAACTCTGGGAAGAGATAACCAAAGTGGATAGAAACCTGGACCAGCTTGAACAATACACCCGCAAAACCTCGCTCATCCTGGGTGGTGCCTTCCCTGAGGGCAAGGAGGGGGAGACACCCGGGGAAACCAGGGAAACTGTGCTGAAGGTCATCAAAGAGAAACTCAATGTAGATATAAAGGGGGGAATTGTGGCCTGCCACAGACTTCGTAACAAAAAGAGGGTCATAGTTAAATTCCAGGACCATGATGATCGTGATGCAGTGTATGAGGCAAAATTTGGACAAGGTGGACAGCTGGGAGACAAAATCACAGTGCACGAAAACTTAACTGAGAAAAGAGCAAAAATGATCAATCTGCTGGAAGAAATGAGGCAAAAGAAAGAGGTGCTGAACTACCATACAAAAAACGGAAATATCATGACCAGGGACAGTGCTACAAAGAGATACAGCCGTATCCAACATTGGTTCACTGAACAGGAGATCAAAGACACACTGAGCAAAGCACCCCTCAAGGCAACCCAGCACAACGCCAATACTGCACACACATACAACCACAACCTCATGCGCTCCCAGACTCTCGCTGACATCCCGCAGGGATCAGTAGCTCGCAGGGCAATCAACCTGGAGGAATGTGTGGTGCCCTCAACCCGTCAGACCCGACAGGCAAAGAGGGGTGATTGAGCGCTCGCCGATCTGATTGAATCATGCTAACTGATTTGATGCTATCCCTGAACAATGTTAATAATATGGTATTTACAAGTATATCTTGTACATCATACAAGTATGCAAGTACATACAAATACATCATACAAGTACACAATTATAATTTATAAATATATCATACAAGTACATATCTTTCAAGTATCTATGAGACATGAGTCGCCATTAGCACTGCCGAGTGCTGCAGCATTCAAGTGTAGTGCACTTGAACTTGAGCTGTACATAGACAGTGATGCGGGTCCCTTTACTGGAGCTCTCCTTAACTGTTATTTTTGACATGTAAATGATCACATTGATCAAAATGAGCCTTCCAGGCGTGCATCAGCCAGCTCTGCCATTGTGCTATTGGAGCTGTGCAGATCCATGTAGAATGATTGTGTGAATGGATGAATGTGTGGGCTGCTGAAATAAGCACTTGAGCCTGGCAGAAGGGCTGTTTTAACCGTTTTAACCAAGGAGACTGGAGGGCTCACTATTGCATTTAAAACTTATTAACTGCTATCACATTCAGCATGAACATACTGCAAGCAGATTAACGAGTAGCTCCTGGACGCGCTCCTGTCACAGCTACTATATGATGCTGTGATGGATCATACATAGTATAGAGTAATATTGATATGGTATTTGCAAAACACAAGATACAAATGAAAAACATTGTTCCACGGGATGCATCCAATCACGATTTGAATGAGTGCTACAGCCCACATTTCACAGGCATGAGGCTTCATACGCTGATATGCAATAATGTTCATGGGCGCCACACATTAGTCCAGGCATGACCACAAGCATAATGTAGGTAACAACAATTACTACTCCCCTCTCACCATTACTAGCAGCCTCCTCACTCTGCCCACCATCTCATTCACCCATTCAAGGCAATAGATACCCACCCATTCATCAAACGCGGTTACAGTTAAGCCGCATAAATTACAATCACAACACTGATACAATACACAGTATCCACGTGACATTGTGTACCTTTCACAGAGATCTGCTATTATTTGAAATATAGTATACAGTTTTCAGTTTACACATACCCTATAAATATAACTATTAGATGATACTTATGATATTTTCGTTTTCTATAACAGAATATTGGAAAAATATATACAGAGTCTATATATCACGTGCCATACATTGCTGCTCTAACATGCTACCAAATCTATTAAATGCTTCCATATTGAAGTGTTTCATTTCCTGGGCTTCCCCATCGACTAGCGTACACTGCGTCACTTTCAATTGGTGTGAGTATGATTCTTTCAGAAAGTATATACCATCCACCATCCCTTGACCAACATATATTTTGCCCTTTTTCAGTCATAGGTCCCACTGATGTAAGTCATACCCATACATATAATTCATTTGAGAATATTCGAACTAACTGTAAATACTATTGCCTCCCTGTCCCTGGTACTGTATCAGATACCTCAGCTGCTTCATACCCTGGCAAGTTTACCATCATCCATATAAATGCCAGGTCCTTGCTTTCAGATGATAAATTTGCTGAATTTGAAGTGCTTTTGTTTAGAACTAAAGTTAGATGGTCAATAATATGTGTCTCAGAGACATGGCTATGCAAAGAAATGGAAAAGAAAAGACACATAAATGGTTACTCTTGCTATTTTGATAGCAGAACCGATGGTACTGGGGGTGGGGTTGCAATTTATGTGAATAATGATGTTGTCAGAGAAACACAACAATTGCCCAAAGTGTTCAGGTGTACAGAATCACTACTTATTGAATGTCAGTTAAGAAACAATTTATCTATCCTAGTGTGCCAAATATATAAACCCCCTAACCTTAGTAATAACAGTTTCATTGAAGAACTAGGGAATGCCATAGATATTATTCAAATAAGGAATAAAATTGCCTTCATCTGTGGAGATTTCAATCTTGATCTCTTGAGTATTTCCAAAGGGGGTGCAGCATTGGATTTTTTCAATTTATTAGCATCATCAAGTTTTCTTCCATTAGTTTCTAAATCCACAAGGATACAGAACACTTGTTACTCACTCATTGATAACATCTTTTGCAATAACTTAACCCTTGTTAACAAATCTGGAATAATACTTGATGATACAGGTGACCATTTCCCAATATTTACTACACTAGACTTTGCAGTCAGTCCAAAAGGAAACAAGAGGGAAATTCAATGTCAATTTGATTATCACAAAATACCAAATTTAACTGAACATATAAAGAAATCATTGGAAAGCTTTGAAGCCATCACTGATCCTGAAACTGCTGGTGAAATCATCATCAATGCATATACAAGTGGTATAGATAAATTCAGCTTCAAATATAGCCCAAATCGTAAAAATACTCCAATAAAACCCTGGATATCACCATCTATCCTGGCATCTATAGACAACAGATGCAAACTCTTTAATGTAAAACAAAAGAACCCCACACAAGAAAATATAAACAAATATGTTAAATACAGAAATATCCTAAACACCTTGATCCAGGGTGCTAAGTGCAAATATATACAGGATGAGCTTGAGGAGAATAAGGATGATGCCAAAAAAATGTGGAAGATTCTCATCACTCATACTACTGGAAAATCATATCAGAATACATTTCCAAATTACTTTAAAAACAATGAAGACAAACATGTTGAGGATAATTTAGAAATTGCAGAGGAATTTAATGCCTTCTTCAGCTCAGTTGGGAAAACCCTGCAACAAAACATGAAAGGGTGTCCTGAGGAGGCTCTTGAGTTCCTTGGAGACCCTTGCAAAGACACAACAAATCATTTGCAACATACTAATAATGATGAACTTATATCTATAATTAAGAACATGAAAAATGTGGGACATGGAGTGGATAAAATTAATGCAAGAATCTTTAAGTTAACATTTATGGCAATCATAGACAAGCTTGTCCACTTTATAAATATATGTCTTGACCAGGGGAAATTTCCAAGCAGACTCAAAATTGCTGTCATAAAACCTATTTATAAATCAGGTGATAGAACACAAATGAACAATTATAGACCAATCAGTATCCTTCCATATATATCAAAAATTCTAGAGAAAGTGATCCATGTCCGCGTCATGGAACATGTCTCCAACAATAGCATAATTTGTCCCAACCAATTTGGATTTAGGAAGGGATACTCAACATACATGCCCTTGCTCATATTGCAAGATAAAGTAATCAGGGGGTTTGAATCAAACAAAATGAACTGTGGTATATACCTGGACTTAAAAAAGGCATTTGATACTGTTGATCACAGAATATTATTGCTTAAACTTCACTCATATGGTATCACAGATACATTCCTGACAATCATAGACTCATACTTATCAAATAGATATCAATGTGTAGAGTATAAAAAAGTCCAGTCAAGCCTGAGTCAAGTAAGTATTGGGGTCCCCCAGGGCTCTATTCTGGGCCCACTTCTGTTCATCTTATACATAAATGATTTTCCCAGGATTTCGTCAAAGTTTACATCATTACTTTATGCTGATGATACAGCCCTTTTATTTGAGGCTGATTCCAATTCTGAATTGCGAAATAACTTAGATACAGAACTACCAAAGGTATACAAATGGCTGCAAGCAAACAAGCTGTCCTTAAACAACAATAAAACATTCTATCAAATATACAATAAATCTAAAATAAATGTTGACATCAATGTAATATTAAATGGTATAAATATAGGACATACAGAAACTGTGAGGTATCTTGGTGTATATATAGACGAAGAACTCAAGTGGGAGAGTCACATTATGCATATTTCAAGTATAATAAGTCGTAATATAGGGATTATAAGTCGCTCTAGATATTTCCTGGGTCAGAAACACCGATTTCTGTTGTATAATGCATTAGTTCTGCCTTATCTTAATTACTGCTGTCTGTTATGGGGAAATGCACCGAAATCACTTCTTAACAAATTGCTTATCCTACAGAAAAAGATAGTCAGGATTGTTGATAATCAAGCAAGACTAGCCCACACAAACCCAATATATGTAAAGCTCAAAATTCTTAAAGTAAAGGACATTGCCAGACAGCAAGCTATAGTCGTGCTTTATAATGTTGCATCTGGAAGTGCCCCACCAGTCATAGCCTCACTTTTCGAATTCACTCAGACCAATCACAGAGCTTCAAGAGTAGCACGACATTTTGAAGAAATATTCACTCGAAAATTATACCGGACACGTACCATAGCATGGATAGGACCACGTTTATGGAATTCAATTGTTGCCCCCAGATTCCCCCACATAAACTCAATACCATCTACTAAAAAACAAATAAAAGAAATCACTAAAAATCACATGATCAGTGAATATGAATAACCCTTCCCTGCTTGCCTCACAAGCCTAGAAAAAAAATCCTTGTAGTTTGCTCATTTATGTAAATGAGCCTAAATACAATAATAGCCATAGCAGTGCTAAATGTTAACTATTTGTAAAGTCATCTTCTAACTTCTAAGTTGCAGAAGAATGAAGTTATGCAATTTGTAATGTATGTAACATTATAAATAAACAATAATACAAATTTGCAGAACTAAGTAACAGTATATAAACAAACAACATAAGCATGCATAAACGTGCATAATTTGAAATAAAACATAGTAAATCAGAGATAGAGATTTATATTGGTGTTGAGCAATATAATACCTCTATTTCTTTTCTGCTTTCTTGAAATATGAATTAATTAGATCATGTTTCAACTTATAGATCAATTAATTATATCATGCGCGAAAGCCACCCCGACTAACCGACGCTGGAACCTGGGTGAGATCGAACAGCAACAAGCTTTGCTTAGCTGGGGGGCTCACCGGGTTCCAGCATAGACCTTCTGCTTGCCTAGACCAAGATCTGCCTTCCCCAACCTTTGTATGAATGAAATTGTATCCTGCCTCACTGTCTGGCAAACCTTTCTTGATGGCAACGTGATGGGGCCAGCAGGCAGTGGGGCACACACTTACAATCCTTACTAACTCGGTTACGTATGTGCGAATGTCAGAATGTATGATTCCCAGGGGCGTAGTTGGGGGGCAGTCACTTGTTGATTTCAGCAACGACTACTTTCTGCCTTCTTATTTTTAACCACATTACCACTGACCACTTAGCCTTCCTCTCTTCATTTGCTTTTTTTATTTCTTCTTCCATTTCCTAGCTGGGAGTGCCGCGACATTTTCTCTTTTGTTCTCTGGTGTTAAAGTAAGGTGATGTGCGTCGATGGGATCGAGGGCGGGGGCACTCCTGGTCACCTGTTAATGGGTGGCGGCATAGAAAAAAACAACAAAAAAAACATGCTTTATGTTATCTTTGTTTCAGAATATCCACGAGCCTGCAAGCCTACCAGCCCCCGATTCGCCAGACGGAGGACGAAGATCGGGATGACCACTTCGATCCAGGCGCCCTGCCAGCGGGCAACGACGGCATCATCGTGGACGATCTCAATGGGCTTCACCCCATCTGCGGCGGACGCGTGCGAGGCGGCGGACGCGTTTCGCTGCAGACCCAGCGTCGGACCCAATGTCCGCCTGCGAGTACCTTCCAGCGGCAGCAGTGGTCCCCCCCCTCATAGACGCTGATCTCATCACCAGCAAGCGACAGCGGTAGCCGCATATTAGTCCTGCCCTTTTCAATTCACATTTAATTTCAAAGCGAATGACATTACATTATCGCAACGAGCATCGAAATTAAATAATTACAGAAAAATGCTTGGCTTTGTGCCAGGGGTGTAGTCCTATTCAGTTTGGGGGGCTTCAGCCCCCCCCCCCCCACCCCACCCCACCCCACCCCACCCCACCCCACCCCACCCCACCCCACCCCACCCCCCCCCCCCCCCACCCCACTTGGGCGAGGAAGTGGGTCAAATCCGTGGAGAAATTTTTATTTTGTGAATTTGGATAATACTTTAAGCGATTTTTCCCAGCTCAGTCCCCAAAACTTTTCTGGAGAAGCTACGCCCCTGCTTTGTGCTACAGTTTACGAGTTGAAAAGACGTCTTGTACGGCACCTATTCTGCGGAACGTGCAATGAATATTCATTCATTTCAGTCTGGGATAACGAGTCATTCTGGTGACCAAAGGGGTAACCATTCCAGCGCTGTGAAGCAATGCTGTATATAATATACATTCCTCGTACACTGATGTTCCTCGTATTTATGTGTTAGAAGTGTGCTGGTGGTGAACGGCGTATTAGCTTATCAGTTCAACGTTGCATGGTATGTATGTGCGTCCAGTGCGTACACGAAGTTTGAAATGGTAGTTGTACTGTTTGAACCGTGATTACATCCATGCTGTTATTAAGCACTGATAGTTGTCAAGTAAGTTGTGAATTATTATCGAGCAAATGACATTTGTTCCCTTGGCATGTGGTGAGTTGAGTTTGAATAAATTGAAGCTTTACAAACTACATTATAAGTCTTATTTTGTCTGCGACTTGAATTTGCCGTCAGTGCGGTGACTGCGGGTGGCTGCGCGCAGTGCGTGCAGACGTTGCGCGCAGTGCGTGTAGACGATGCGTGCATACACTGCGCGCAGGTGGATGCGGGCGGAGCCTGCAGGTACATGCGATTTGGGGTGCGGGCGTTGCGTGCAATGCGTGCATGCAGACACTGCGCGAATACTGTGTTTCAGCCTTCAGTCATACCGCCACACAAACATAAGAGACCACGCTCAGAAAATTAACTAGGAATCATAGCTGACACATTCCACATGTTGACACCTAAATATGGTCATTACGCTAGCAAAATAACTACAATAACGGTAACAAAACCCGCACAGGTTAGCGGTCTCCGTCCGTCGTTCTCTATTTCGCTCTGAAGTCTGATGAGCTCCATGTATCTCACAAACTTCCGGTGAGACACCAGACTGGCATCCTTCTCCGTACCCCTGCTTCCCTCGTCCGTACCCCGTACCTCTGCTACTTCCCTCGTCCGTACCCCATACCTCTGCTTCCCTCGTCCGTACCCCGTACCTCTGCTTCTTCCCTCGTCCGTACTCCGTACCTCTGCTTCTTCCCTCGGCAGTACCCCGTACCTCTGCTTCCCTCGTCCGTACCCCGTACCTCTGCTTCTTCCCTCGGCAGTACCCCGTACTTCTGCTTCCCTCGTCCGTACCCCGTACCTCTGCTTCTTCCCTCGGCAGTACCCCGTACCTCTGCTTCCCTCGTCCGTACCCCGTACCTCTGCTTCTTCCCTCGGCAGTAACCCGTACCTCTGCTTCCCTCGGCAGTACCCCGCACCTCTGCTTCTTCCCTCGTCCGTACCCCGTACCTCTGCTTCTTCCCTCGTCCGTAACCCGTACCTCTGCTGCTTCCCTCGGCAGTACCCCGTATCTCTGCTTCTTCCCTCGTCCGTACCCCGTACCTCTGCTTCTTCCCTCGGCAGTACCCCGTACCTCTGCTTCCTTCGTCCGTACCCCGTACCTCTGCTTCTTCCCTCGGCAGTACTCCGTACCTCTGCTTCCCTCGTCCGTACCCCGTACCTCTGCTTCTTCCCTCGGCAGTACCCCGTACCTCTGCTTCTTCCCTCGGCAGTACCCCGTACCTCTGCTTCTTCCCTCGGCAGTACCCCGTACCTCTGCTTCTTCCCTCGGCAGTACCCCGTACCTCTGCTTCTTCCCTCGCCAGTACTCCGTACCTCTGCTTCTTCCCTCGGCAGTACCCCGTACCTCTGCTTCCCTCAGCAGTACCCCGTACCTCTGCTTCTTCCCTCGGCAGTGCCCCGTACCTCTGCTTCTTCCCTCGTCCGTACCCCGTACCTCTGCTTCTTCCCTCGGCAGTACCCCGTACCTCTGCTTCCCTCGGCAGTACCCCGTACCTCTGCTTCTTCCCTCGGCAGTACCCCGTACCTCTGCTTCTTCCCTCGTCAGTACCCCGTACCTCTGCTTCTTCCCTCGTCCGTACCCCGTACCTCTGTTTCGCCTCGTCGAACTCCCAGAACTTGAGCCGTCGCTCGGCGGTGGAGATACCGTCGTCACGCTCCTCCAGCGTGGCCATCCAGACGCCGTCTGACGTCACCATCACGCGCGTGACGTCACAGGTGGCCAGCGAGCCGGTCCGCTCGCGGGTCATGTAGTTGGTCTGCACCACGTCCAGCTGGGGGGAGGAGGGGGGGGGGGGGGGGGGGGGGGGGGTCAAGGCCTTATGTCAGAGTTGGAGATGAGAGATACATGGGTGACGATAAGGAAATGTGGAGAAACATTCACGAATGATACCATGACAGCAATGGTGGATATCTTTGCAAACGTATCTGCGAGCCGCAGCGTAATGTTTATGTAAAACACTGGCAAACTCATCAGTCATCAGTGGACCTTTTTAAATGAAAATGTGGTATTCCTGAGTTACACGCATAGCATAAGTCGCGGACCATAGCCGGCTATCAACACCGACTTCTAACCCGGTCCCCGCCCCCCTTCTAACCCGGTCCCCCGTCCCCCTTCTAACCCGGTCCCCCGTCCCCCTTCTAACCCGGTCCCCGTCCCCTTTCTAACCCGGTCCCCGTCCCCCTTCTAACCCGGTCCCGTCCCCCTTCTAACCCGGTCCCCGCCCCCTTCTAACCCGGTCCCCGTCCCCCTTCTAACCCGGTCCCCCGTCCCCCTTCTAACCCGGTCCCCCGTCCCCCTTCCAACCCGGTTCTCGTCCCCCTTCTAACCCGGTCCCCTTCCCCCTTCTAACCCGGTCCCCCGTCCCCCTTCTAACCCGGCCCCCGTCCCCCTTCTAACCCGGTCCCCGTCCCCCTTCTAACCCGGTCTCCCGTCCCCCTTCTAACCCGGTCCCCGCCCCCTTCTAACCCGGTCCCCGCCCCCCTTCTAACCCGGTCCCCCGTCCCCCTTCTAACCCGGTCCCCGTCCCCCTTCTAACCCGGTCCCCGTCCCCCTTCTAACCCGGTCTCCCATCCCCGTTCTAACCTGGTCCCCGCCCCCTTCTAACCCGGTCCCCCGTCCCCCTTTTAACCCGGTCCCCCGTCCCCCTTCTAACCCGGTCCCCGTCCCCCTTCTAACCCGGTCCCCGTCCCCCTTCTAACCCGGTCCCCGTCCCCCTTCTAACCCGGTCCCCGTCCCCCTTCTAACCCGGTCCCCGTCCCCCTTCTAACCCGGTCCCCGTCCCCCTTCTAACCCGTTCCCCCATTACCCTTCTAACCCGGTCCCCCGTCCCCCTTCTAACCCGGTCCCCGTCTCCCTTCTAAACCGGTCCCCCTTCTAACCCGGTCCCCTCCACCGCACCACTCACGCTGAACAGGTCGCGCCGGTCGTGCGGACTGAACAGCTGCAGATGTCCGACGGCGCCGTTCAGCAGGATGGCTCCCGAGCGGGGCTCCAGGACCAGGCCGGTGGCCGGGTCCCCGCCGGCGCCCCAGGTCAGCCCGCGGATCAGCCGCGACACCTGGCGCTGCGGCGTGATCAGCCGCACCACTGCCGGGCAGCACAGGGGCACGGGGGTTCGTCACGGACGCAAATGTGGCGGCCATTATCGGAGGTGGTGCAGCACAGCTTGTCATCACACATCAGCCAGACAACATCAACAGATAACACGGCTATACTTCCTTTATCAGCGTGTGGTGACACCAACGTAGCCCACGTATTCTGTGGGACATCGATGATGATGACGATGATGTTGGGGGCTATAGGTGCGCAGACTTTATGGGCAATTGGTCATTTGGCGCCCATTCTGTGTGACGTCAAACACATCTCACCATTACCTCCACATTACTATACCCTTCAAATGCTACCGATATCCGACGTCACCACTCCACTTCCGCCCCTTCTATATGGCGTCATCATCTGGCGCGCTCAATTATCACGTGACGTCACCACCTGACGCCCTTGCCATATGACGTCATCACCCGGCGCGCTCACCGTTATCACGTGTGACGTCACCACATGACGCCCCTTGCCATATGACGTCATCACCCGGTGCGCTCACCGTTATCGCTGTGTGACGTCACCATCAGCTGGTTGTCGGGCGAGACGGTGACGTGCCTGATGGGCATGCCCAGCCGGGGGAGGAAGGAGGGCTTCTCGTCGTGCGTCTGCCAGCAGACGAGCACACACTCCTCTCCGCCGGAGACCAGGTACGTGCCTGACGGGAAAGACGCGGTTAGTGAAGGAGTCAACGAAGACAGCCTGGAGATGGGACCGCTGCAGGCAGTGTGAGTGGACTGCGGGCCGGGCGAAAGGGGATTCACTGAACAATAGCATATATTGGCAGTAACCGAGGGCAGAGTGGGCAGGTGAGCATTTCTCGGTAAACCTTAACCCTCGCCCTACGGGAGCTTTTTTCACCTTCGCCCTACGGGGGGGGGGGCTGACAGGCCCCCCCCCCCGTTAACTTGCAAACCAAGCAACTTAGAGCAATGCGGTAAGAACCAGCATGTTGCCTGTCATGAGAGGAATCTAACAGTATGCGATTTTTAGGTTTCAGGTCAACGGGTGACCTTCCAGGTCAAGTGAATGACCTCGGATTTACCACGTCCAGAACAGCGATTTTGCTCTTCAGAAAACCTCAAAATTAGAAATTGATAAATGTAAATAAAAAGGCATGTCCCTAGACCAGTTTTGGCTCAGAAAAACAAAAAAGGTAAATATTCGTTCGTATCTTGTCCAAAAATGTTTTTAAAAAAGTTATTAAAAAAATGACGTCATCAGTTTCTTATACTTAGAAAGCCATCACTCAGTCAAAAATGAAGATATTGATTTGAAATTTGGTATGGGTATTGCCCATACTCATTTCTCTCGCATATATTCCGGTTTTTGTAACATCTTCGAAAATTTTGATTTTGTGGGATTTAAAAAAATATATATATTTTTGGGGTCAAAAACCCAAAATTTTGAAAAGCAAAGATTGCCATTTTAAAGAGAATGTCATTTTGCATATTTAGTGAGTTGCGTTTGCAATTTGCTTTAAAACTCTGTTTTCTACGATTTGTCAAATATTTCTTTTTTACCAACATGACGTTATCAAAACATTATTATCTCCCAAACTTCTTGACCAATTTCAAATACATTTTTACAGCCTACGTATAATTGTTGTAAACTCAGCTACCAAAAATTTCAGCAAGGTGCACCCCATGTATCAAAACTTATTCAAGAAAAACTTCAGGGGGGTGCCTGTCAGCCCAGCCCCCCCCCCCCCCCCCCGTAGGGCGAGGGTTAAGATATGGATGAGTTCCTTTGGATATCAAATAGCATTTAGTTCGCTCCTTTCATATTTTATGATGATGATGATGATGATGATGATGATGATGATGATGATGATGATGATGATGATGATGATGATGATGATGATGATGATGATGATGATGATGATGATGATGATGATGATGATGATGATGATGATGATGATGATGATGATGATGATGATGATGATGATGATGATGATGATGATGATGATGATGATGATGATGATGATGATGATGATGATGATGATGATTGGGGCTTAGGGGCGCCGCAACAATACCTTCATATTTTAGAATCACCATGCATACAGCAGAAAGTGGCGTGGCTACAATAAAAAGGCTCTCACTCCGATTTCTGTCGAACGATTGCAAAGCACAGCAAGGATTAGACTCGCCCTCCGGTGAGAAGCTGCTACGGCAGGGTGTGCCAGTGGAGGACAGAGCGGACCGGCGAAGGATTACTCACCCTCCGGTGAAAAACTGATGCTGGGCAGCGGCAGGGTGTGCCAATGGAGGATCGAGCGGACCGGCGCCTGGTCGGCGGTCAGCAGACGTCGCCACAACAGCAGGCGGCCGCTGGAGTCGCCGGCCGCCACCGTCGGCTCGCCCGGGTGGCAGGCCAGGCACGTGAACGGCCGGTCAGCGTCCGTACGAAGACTGCGGGCGGAAGCAGAGACAATACTGTTTAACAAAGCTGGGTACCTACATATAGTAACACATGATTACGAGCGAGCGCTTCGCGCTCGCTCGTCCTTCCGTGGTGTAAGGGACAAATCTGAATATGAGCGGCCCCGCCCGACCCGACCCGACCCGTGGCGACGCCTTTGAGCTCATATATCTGCAACCGCACGTCTGATTGACAAGCGGGCTTCTTTGCTGAGCAGCCCCATCCAACCTACCCTGTTTGAGACCAGTGCCGACTCACGTGGGTGACTACCACTGCGCGTGGCGCGTGCCGCGTGAGGGGTGTTGGAAGGTGTTTTCTCGCAAAAACTCTGCAACGGATGGGCCGATTGTGTGCAAATTTGGTGTATGCTTAGTGACCCCTCAGCCGCCACTTTCCCACAAGTTAGGGGTGGGGTGCCTCTGCACGTGCGCATCCCTTTTTTGTATCTCAGAAACTAATTGCCCGATTGAGTTGAAATTCACCATACATTTCCTTCGCGCTCGCTCGTTCATCGCCAACTACGGCGCCTTACTGGTCCATTACAGTGTCCCAAAAATTGTCGATTTGGGTGGGAAATGGCACCCAAATGTGAATAATTGTCCACTATCACTCCCCATTTTAGGAGTGATTTTCCACTCCCAAATGATGAATTGTGATCTTGAGTCTAGCATAAATATTTTCGAAAAAATACACGCTTTCAACACAAACTACTGCTTTTCATATTCAATTTTTCAATCAAATTATAAAAAAACAACTCAATTTTCTACATTCCACTCTCCTGGTCTTTTTTGGCTCGAATTTTCCACTCACGCACCCAAGCAAAAATATAATTTTGGGACACTGTGTCAATGTCAAACGTGTGGAAGGGATTCACCAGTCGACATCAGCATCCAGACACCATTCATGACACATTAATGGCATAACAGGGACATTATGTTTCA
Organism: Chirona hameri; assembly: GCA_036785665.1. Taxonomy (NCBI): domain Eukaryota; kingdom Metazoa; phylum Arthropoda; class Thecostraca; order Balanomorpha; family Balanidae; genus Chirona; species Chirona hameri. The sequence goes on along the minus strand of JAXIVJ010004300.1, from coordinate 48,657 downwards.
CTGATCAATACTTAATCGGAGCAGTCCTTTGAAATTCCTTTGGGAGATCAGAACACACAACGAATTTAGTTAGACTACAATATTAATATAGATAAATTAGAGTGGTTTAATTTTCCGTTGACATAGCACATGGCAAACCATGCCTGCAGCAGCTAACAGTCAGCGACCCGACCCATCTATACGATGGCCGCACCAAACCTCACCACCTCGTACTCACGTGTTGAACTGCTGTTTGCTGGCGGCGTCCTTCAGCCACAGATTCCTGACCAGCACGGTGCCCGGCTTCACCATTCCGGCCACCAGACGTCCCTCCCAGCCGGCGTCCACCTCCCAGCGTCCGGCGGCGCCGCGCCGCACCTCCTGCAGCACTCGCTGCGGCGGTTTACTGTCCTCCACCGGCACGCGGAGCAGGTCCGCACACGGCTCCGCGCCGCCCGGCCGCCGCACCAGCAGCAACGGCTGCGTGGCGCCGGTCGGACGGAGCAGGCCGGCCACTGTGCTGCCATCTGTCAGCAGCCGAGACAGGCTCCACTTCTGCAGGGGCCGGGGGTGGCACTGGTGTCAGGTGCGAAACTGGGCACAGTACTGTCAAATCTTATGTAAACATTATAGCATTAACATTTCCCGAAAATAAAAAGAGTTGCAAATGTGTAACATCACTTCTAGTATGAGAAGCTCGCAATGAAAACAGAATACCCTGTATATCAGGGTATCTACTAGGCAGAATACCTTGCATATCAGAGTATCTACTGGGATATGGCAAGTTGCCTGAAAAAGCTGGCGCACATTGGACCACTTACCTTGAGTGATGTGCCGAGGATGAAGTCCCAGAGCACCATGGTGCCCTCGCTGTCGCAAGTGACCAGTTGCCGGTGGTTCGGCGAGTCGGGTGACAGCGCCACAATGGGACGCTTGGTCTCCAGACAGCTGGCCAGCTCGCCAGTGGCCGCATTGTAGGCGTGAACTTTACCGTCATTTATCACAAACAGGAACCTGGAACGAACAATCGTTTGGTGAGTGGTGCACAACCTAGGACCCCAATGCTCAGCCGATCCAATACGATATAAACAACCGACAATACCAAGGTGAATAACCCAGTTAAGTAAATGCCACCTATTTCGCCGACATCTGCCACCTGTGACGGCCATTCACAGGTGACATCTGCCACCTGTGACAGTCGTTTCGTCGGTATAACCCACTCGGTCTGACCATGTATCATCATCGATGTCGTATCCGTTTGATTGGTCGCCATTGATACGATGCCCATTCCAATGTGTCTGCCAGTGTAGCTCAGTTGAGACTCGGGGGAGTGCTGGGTCTTAAACCTCACCCTACGTGGCAGTCCAGGCCCAAGTCACTTTGGCACTCATCACTTGCCCCTGACTAGGAGTCACTTTGGCACTCATCACTTGCCCCTGACTAGGAGTCACTTCGGCACTCATCACTTGCCCCTGACTAGGGTCTAGGATGACCTGCAGCATTCGCAATAAGGCCAGGTAACATCAGGGGACAGGGCGGACCGTGTCTAGGTATGTTTGGGCGCAGGGAAACGTGTGCTTCTAAATTCGGTTGGCTCCAGGAATTATGTCATTACATTACACATAGGTCAAGGTCTGTGCAACAAGCTCTGTTTGGCACTGGACATGATCTCAGAAATCCATCCATTCAAAATATTTGGACTAAATTTACCAAATGCTCTAATGTGTCATTATCCACATCCTGAATGTACTGAACACAACAAAATACCTACACATTTGATTTCCAATTGATGTAATTGACTTGATCCAATGGTGATCCAATTAACTAGCTTTTGCATAATCACAAAATCTGACCTGAATTGGTTCATAATTGACTCAGGAATCTTGTATGACCAGAACCATAAGATGTATCTTTTCACATCATAAGCAATTTAATCATAAAGATGAAATCAGCTGTTTTGGTAGGTCAAGGATACATGAAGGTTTCCTTATGTTTTTGCTGAATACATAATCACAGTCACTCTCACAGACAATCAATAGCACACTTATCTCTGTAACCAGACATGTTATTGCTTCTATCCAGTGGAGGGGCAAAGAAAGGTGATACAAGTTGTATCAACTGATTCAGCATAACCCTGTCTTTCATGAATCACTTCATAACATCATTGGGAGTCAGGAGACAGTCAGAATTGAGCATTGGAGATGTGACTTAAAATAATACTTGATCACATAATACTAAGTCAATTTACCAAACTGTAGCTCAGGCTTCAGCTAAGACTTATGAGATCATAGCCCCATGGATTACCTTAAAATGAAAACCTACCTAGCCAGCCGACTATTTGATTATCTGCACTAGATTGGATAGGTCAAACAGACAATCTGCACTATACCATTTATATATACCTACATTTTCTATCCACTCCACCCTTGGTATGCGCCCTGTCCTTAACAAGCTAGGGCAGGGTTAGAAGCGCCAGGGACTCCTATCCACCAGTCATATTTCCTGCCCTAATTCCTTCATTCCTCCCAATTCACCCATTCCTGTCATTGCCCATTGCATTTTCTATCTCATTTTCTTGAATTGCTCTCTTCGTTTACATCTTCAACTAAGGTGGATTCAGTAGGTAGTCTGCACCAATCTCATTGTGTAGTCACATTCTGCGATGTATATGTCCACATTGTTTACACATTTGTTTACACATTTGTTGTAATTGTTGTATTTAGGACCTCGAGGTATTCTCTGTTGAACGCATTTCGGCATCCATTGGCACTAATTTTCGTTAAGTTACTACTCCACAACAGTTATTTTTACGACCGGCTCAATTAATAACACCAAGCAGACGTAATCTTCCAGCCCTTTACATCCCTGTCCCATCCAAATGTGAGATTCTTGTCCTGTACAGGGGTTGGCACGTCTCTCTTCGACACGGTTTCCTTCCTACGTTATCCTCTCCACCATCAGGGCCCGACTGGAAAAAAATACACTCACTACGCTGGACGGCTCGGCGGAGCCGTTGCGCCGAAATTTCGGCGCAATGGCCGTTGCGCCGAAATTTATTCGGACGTACAGTTGTAAACATTGCCTTCGCAGCAGTCAAAATCCAGCTATCCACATTTACAAACCTGCAAATATTATGCCGCTTCGCGGCATGATACAAAATTCGCAATTGTTTATACAAATTTGGAAAATGGGAAAATGAATTAATTAAGTGTCTGGCATAGGCTCTCCTTAGTGGTACCTAATTGCTAGCCCCAGGGCCCACTCCCTTCATACAATATTAACTTTCAAGCAGACTACATGCTTACCTAGCCTGCCGAGTTCCGAAAAAAGGTGACGCGGACATCGGCTCCCGGAAGCTGCCCAAGCGGTGCCCAACTTGCTGGACCGAAGAGCCTAATAGTGGGACCAGGCCAGGAACAACTTTCCAAGCCATCTCGCTCCAGCCTCCTCAAGATCCACAGGGACTATTTATGTGCGGAATAGTCGTTCTGCCTCTTGCTGCTTTTAAACCGTTTGCACTGTTACCAGTTGTTTGTTGCAGTTCAGTACATATGTAATGTATAGTTATTATCATATGTACTATTGAGCGCTGACTGCCACCGGTCATCGTGATTTACTATCCGAGGAATATGTATATGAAAAACTACCTTAATTTCAATATTTTGCATCATACCGAGATATGCAACCAGGAATAGGGGTTACCTGAGGCTTGGCTCCACTCACGGTCTGGTTCCAATATAAAAATTTCGTTTTTCACAACCTAAAATTTAAATTTTAACGCCGCTTCGCGGCGTCACATCGGTGCCCATCGTCATAACGAAGCCATCGTCATAACGAAGCCATCGTCATCGTCTTTGGTTCGTTGTAACGGTGAATTGAATGAGTAGCATTTTAGCTTCTTATCCTCTACATTTTAGCATTTTAGCTTCTTATCCTCTACAAGGCCCATATTTCTGAGTTTTATCGGGCAAACCCGTAAAATGTCAATATTTTTCAATGTTTGTCATCATACCGAGATGTGCAACCAGGAATACAGGTTACCTGAGGCTTGGCTCCTCTCTCACGGTCTGGTTCCAATATTAAAATTTCGTTTTCCACGACCTAAAATTAAAATGTGCACGTCGCTTCGCGGCGTCATATCGGTGGCCATCGTCTGACGAAGCCTTCGGTTCGTTGTAACGGTGAATTGAATGAATAACATTTTAGCTTTTTATCCTCTACAAGGCCCATATTTCTGGGGTTTATCAGGCAAACCCGTAAAATTGTGTGGCACTAAATAACATGTACCTACCTACTATAACGTGGAAACCACATTAAAAATGCTGCAAACGCACACACATAAAAATGGGGGTATATTTTTCCAGTCATAATAGCCGACCCCCCCCCCCCCCCAAAAAAAAAAAAAATCGGCCACGACCCTGCCCCCCCCCCCCCCCCCCCCCCACCCACCCACTAACAACTTTTTGGAAATACGCCACTGGATTTGCCCGCCCCCCCCCCATAAAACCCACGGCTTGATCCGCCCGTCTTTCATGGCAAGGTCCATCCAGTGAGCGCCGTCCCAGAGCACAGAGTACCACTCTGGCTGGTCCACCCCCTCGCACAGAACGGCAGTTGTGCTTTCCAAAAATGGAAGTTTCCAAAAATATAAAATGTAACCATAGTGTCCCAGACTGAATTGTGAAGTCAGTGGCGAGGGTCCTGGCAGGAGCAGCCCAGACATGGACCAGTGGACAATGGACCCAGTTGTGCGGCCTTGAATGATGGAACCAGAATCTTGGGGGTCTGTGCGCCAAACTTTTGCTAGATGAAATTACGCTGGACGTGCGCAGAAATTTTCGGCGCAATATCCGAATTACGCTGGACGTGCGCCAAATTATGCAGGACATGTTGGTGAAAGCGTGTATTTTTTCCAGTTGGGCATCAGGGTAATGAGCAAAGAAACCCAACAGGTGAGTTGAACAGGTGAGAAAGGGATAAGCGGTATCAGGTTGAAATTATTTAACCAGTCACAAGTCTGGTCAGACTGTTCATTTGGATGTAATGGATGATGCATTGAGGTGAATATGCAACACACAATTTAATGGTGAATTTGCACTTCAACAGCAGCAAGTGTCAAGTTGACACTTGCTGTCTTTTGTTTGACAGTGTCAAGTTGACCGTTGACACTGTCAAGTTATGTGACACTAAAAACACAAGCAGAGAAAGACAAATATTAGCATTGCAGGAATTTAAGAAATGGAAACTCTGATGGGTTTAATTCCCAGATAGTGACACATGAGTAATCATCAATACAACAATAAGGGGTTTGTTCCAGTGACTCCTCCAACCTTCTCTAACCTCCTCTAACATCCTCTAACCTTTTCTAAGCTCCTCCAAATTAATCTGATTGTTCCTGTGGCTCATCCAAACTCCTCTAAGCTCCTCCAAGCTCACCTCAAACCTCCTCCAAACTTCTCCTAAATGAAAGGTGTTTTTTCAGAGGAGGCTGGAGAAGGATATGGTAGACATAAGTAGCATGGTTCATTCATATGTAATTTGGACGCCTGATTTGTTGTTACACATAAGAGAATGAGTGAGGACTGAATGTGAGGCTGAAGTGGTGTGAATAATATTTTTCTTCTCATTTTCCCCATGGGTACTTAAAAAATGGGTATCAAAGTTCAAAATTGGGTATCTCATATTTGTTGTGGATCTGGATGCTGTGTCCGTCTTCAATGCATCAGCACTGTCTACTTGACATGCTTGCAAACAGCTGATACCTCAACCAAATTGTTCCCATGGTGACACAAATCAGTGCTCCTCCAACCTCCTCTAAACTAATCTCATTTTTTTTTTGGAGGAGCCACTGGAACAGACCTAGTCTGCCTCAAAACCTCATATTTGAATCAGTGAAGTGACACCGTTGTGTAATGCTGATGCCATGAAAGCAGGGTGGGAATTCTACTTTTTTTTGTTGGTGGAGGAGTACATATCTTCGCAAACAAAGAGTACACAAATAACCTGATGGTAGGCCAAAAATAAATACTGATATACTAATGAATAATGATGAATGATAAACTACAAAACTAAATTCCCCAGATCAAAATGCGCTGACAATTCTTGGTAAGTACCTATGCATTCATGCAGAAAAGCAATGTATACCTACCTAAGCACACATTTTCTTTTTCAGGACAACAATTCAGAACAATGCCAGAAAACCGTTACATCAACATGGGGCCTGGCGGTCATAACCAGGAAATGTGTCCATGTAAAATGAGTCACTTTTAGTGTTTTTTTTCCAGTCTGGCTCTCCAACCGAATAACATTTCAAATCACGAACTGGCCTTCATATCATATAATTAAAATGATTTCAATGCTACTCAAAAAAATACCCACTGTGAGATCAACCCCACAATAATCAGTAATCACAACTCATGTGTGCGCCACCAACAAACAATGACAAAGGATGTAGTTTCACTACTCGCTACTATTCTATGAGCGAATGGCAAACGTCACAAGTACAAGGGAGCTATGGCTATCCATACTGGTCCAGCTCTCAATAAAGCTAGTCGATTGGTCAAAACCGAATAGGCTTCTGACGTCACAAAAGTGAGTCAACATGTTATGGAGATAACAGCAACCCAGTGCATTTTGCCGTCAGCAAAGTAATTGTTACTCTTTTACAGAGTACTTGTTCTCCTTCTGAGGCTGGAGAATAATTGGTGGGGCAATTGGAGTAGGTCACACTGTGTTGTGGTATAGGGACCTACTCTAATTACATTTGTACTCCCAATAGTTGTATTCTTGTCAGTCTCTCAGGTCGATATCTCCGGAACCGTTCCATGCAGCGCCATGAAATTTGGCACAGCTATTGATACATCTCTTTTGCATCTTCTGACTAAATTTGATGTCAGGGTCATGTCAGGTCAGGTCACCAGGTCACATTAAGTGACCCTACCTCAAAAACCAATCAGAACACTACCACAGACAGAGTTTTGGAACAATCAATTTGAAACTCATGGGGTATGACAAGGTCATCAGGAATTACAATTCATCTATCTCTATTTGTATAAAGAAAATCAAGGACTAATGACCAAATCAGTCAGGGGAGGATCTGTGGGTTGTGGGGGGGGGGGGGCAAATCCAGTGGCGTATTTCCAAAAAGTTGTTGAGTGGGGGGGGGGGGGGGGTATCAGGCCGTCAGCCGTCAAGTTGTTGACCCGGGTGGGGGGAGGGAGTTAGCAGACCGTCAGCCGTCAGCGATCTATATTCTATTCCCTGGCCTCTACGCTGTGGCTGTTGTGTTGAGATGTTACAATAAATTAATTGGCAAGACTCTTTACCGATTGCGACGCTTTCAGCGCAAATAACCCGCATGAAAGGCACGGTGGAGATTTTGTTTTGCTGACGGTGTTTGCCTTGTGAGTTGGGTTTGTTCAAGGAAACTTTGTTTGGTTTGTTAACAGTTCAAGTTGGGACTTGGGTTTGTCTTTGCCTAAGCTTTTATTTTAATCCAGTGGCAGTGGGTGGATGGAGGTAATTGTAGTGTTGGCTACAATTCAGTCAAACTTTCCAAGCTAGAAGTCAACCTTTTATGAACAGGTTTTCTCTGCAACAAACACTTTTATTAGTTAATAAACAATAAATATTTCTGAGTACAAAAAAAAATTTACCAGTCACAATTTGGGAGTACAAAATGTGTTGGTGTATATGGAACCAACAAACGTGAACTTTTCCAACACTGCATGAAAGGGTTGCCAGGGTCAGTTAAAAACAAAGTTCAACACACTGAGGTCCTTATCCGCATATATTAATTTTTACCTGGAGTCTTTGCTGAAGTAAGGTTTGTCATCCACAATACTTCCACCAGCTACCTTAACTTCTTCAAATTCACGACCATCATGTACTGTCAGGTCGAGGTCCTCCGGAGAAGCACTTATATTTTTAGTCTTTACGTCCGTCTTCATTGTCATAGCCAGTAACACCTTTACACGTAAATATTAACACATAATATCGGCACTAAAAGTCGAACAGCATTTCAACTTTTTGTACGTAAATCACTGGATATTACGATACAATATAAAAACAACACGTGTTAAAGCGTGAGCTCCATGAAACACATGTGTGTCTCATATGCGTCATTTACGCAGCAATTTTTGTAGACGCAAGTTCTAGCGACTTTTTGCGTCCGTTCGAGTACTTATATCAATGAGTAGGTTCAAGTTTGGCGACTGCCATGGGCAGGGGGGTTTCACCTGTGTTGTGGGCCATAGGGAAGCCAGATTTGCTAGCCGCGACCCTTGAGTGACGTCACTGGGCGTCACTTGGACCCAGCGCCGGGAGTCTCAAAACGTAAACAAAACGGCGGCCATTCGTAAGATTGTGGTAATCTGGATAGGGTTTGGCTAGTACTTTGGGCGATGTTTTATTTAGGTGCTGTTTTTTTAATGTGATCCTGAAAGTTACTTATATCTGATAGGAATGATTCAACAGTAATTTAACGATCCTGGCTCCCGGAACTTAACTTTGATGGTGCCTTTTGACAAAACTAGTTTAGGTTCCTCCCGAACCTAAGACTAATGTGATGTGGATCAGGATGTGAAAGAGATTGGTACATTTCTCACCATGGTTTTACTTATCTTAATGTTTGACCATACTTTAACTTTTCACAAGATGCACTCACTGGTTTATATATATATATATATATATATATATATATATATATATATATATATATATATATATATATATATATATATATAATACCTGGCCAATGCTTTCTGTTCAATTTCTGTACAGTCTATAGGTATCTACCAGATTGGTTTCCCAGTCTTATGAAGACAATAGGTAGGTAGGTTACTAGCTGTGATGGATGGAAAGTGGAACCCCTTGAATGGATACTTGATAGTAGGTTGTTTACCCTTAAGATATTGATAATTATGGTTGTGTCTAGTGTATCTAAATTGTAATTGTGGATGCATTTTTTTGTCCCTTTTCAGATTACACCACAGTCCACAAGTTAAACATGCCGTCACATTGGGCTATGTCAACCTGTGGATTGTGGGCTGGCAAGAAGCATAAGCGCAAGGAATGGATCTCGCTTTCTTTCGCTTTCCTAAAGAGAAGATGATCTGGGCAGCATGGGTGCACAAGTGTGCCAGGGCAGACCTGTTTAATGGCGAAAATTATTATGTCTGCTCTGAGCACTTTGTGGAGGAAGATTATGATGCATCATATAATAAAGATAACTTTATTTCCTGACACCAAACCGAAGCTCAGAATTGATGCAATCCCTTCTAAAAAATCTTCCAGCATCCATCGATCAAGGTATTACACTTGTGGCATCAGCATCAGTAAAATAGTTTGCATCTTCCATTCTTTTAAGTACTTGCTTGGGTGCTTGGTTAATTATTGCCTGCATATATAAGGTACCTTTACCATTGTTTGTCATGCTTATTTTACACACTACTTTTATTGACATTTGCATTCATTAATGTACAGTTAGTACTTGTAAGTTTTTCAATGTTTCCTGTGTACCATCTATTCACTTAGCATCAAGGCAGCAGAATGCTAGGATCATAGATGTCAAATTTAGTTATATAATTGAAAGATTGAGCTGATTGTCTGGATGAGCTGATTGTCTGGATGAGCTGATTGTCTGGTGCATATCTATGTGGTTCTGATGCATATCTTAACCCTCGCCCTAAGGGGGGGAGAGTGCTGACTGCCCCCCCCCCTGAGGTTTTTCTTTGAATAACTTTTTACACATGCGGCGCATCTTGCTGAAATTTTCAGTAGCTGAGTTTACAACAATTATACGTATGCTGTAAAAATTTAATTGCAATTGCTTAAGTAGATTGGGAGATAATCATGTTTTGGTGACGTCATGTTGGTGGAAAAACGATAAATATTTGACAAATCGTAGAAAACAGAGTTTTGAAGCAAATTGCAAACGCAATTCACCAAACTAGAGATATAAAATGTAATTCTCTTTAAAATGGCAATCTCGGATTTCCGAATTTGTTGGTGTTTTGACCCCTAAAATAAAAATTACATGATTTTTTTCTTCAAATCACCACAAATCAAAATTTTCAAAGATGTTAGAAAAACCGGAATATATGTGAGAGAACTGAGTATGGACAATATCCAAACCAAATTTCAAAGCAATATTTCTATTTTTGACTGAGTGATGGCTCCATAAGTGTAAGAAACTCATGACGTAATTTTTGTAATAACTTTTTGGACTTTTTTTTACCAGATACGAACAAATGATTATCTTTTCTGTATGTCTGAGACAAAACTGGTCTAGGAACATGCATTTTTATTTACATTTACCAATTTTAATTTTGAGGTTTTCTGACAGCAAAATCGCTGTTCTGGACGTGGTCGATCGAGGTCATTCACTTGACCTGGAAGATCGCTCGTTGACCCGAAACCTAAAAAATGCATACCGTTAGATTCCAAACATGACGGGCAACATGTTGGTTCTTACCGCGTTGCGCTATGTTGCTTGGTTTGGAAGTTAACCGGGGGTCTTTTTAGGACTCCCCGTAGGGCGAAGGTGAACAACCTCCAGTAGGGCGAGGGTTAACATGAATTTTGACATAGTATGGTCTTGGAAGAGATTGGTGTTTGCCAATTCAATAAATATTTGCTTGTGTGTCACACACAATACAAATTTGATGCAGTTTAATAGCCTATAATTGGAGGTGTCAAAGAAAGGTGATATGTTTTGTCACACCATATTGACATTAGTGCATATATTTATTTATTTATACACATCATGAGGTAGCTCCGTGAAACACGGCTATTCTGCACCTCGAGTCATAAAAGCATAAGCAGCGAACAATCTGGAGTCAGGCATTCACAGCAGGCGCACGATGTCACATTGTGTCACAGTATTTATGTATAGACATATCAGTCATCGTCACCAAACTGACTTCTTAAGAGCCATCTTCGCACCTCGCCTTTGAAAAGTGAGGGCTGCATATCACGCATGGCTGCTGGCAGGCCGTTGAATTTGGTCACGATAGAGTATAAAAACCTGCGCTTTCCTGACTCAGATCTTATCTGAGGGGTCACAAGCTGATCCGACTGCCTAGTGGAGCGATGGTGAATGTCGTGTCTGGTGATAAGACCATGGGCAAGTGTCTCTGGCTCAGATATACACCGGATCTTGTTCAGAAGTGTGAGGCCGTGATACAAAAACATATTCTCGGCTGTGAGCCATTTAAGCTCCCGTAGCACGTCACTGATGTGGTCGTACTTTCTGCGACCGGAGATGACTCGAGCGCCAAAGTTGAGTATTCGCTGAAGGCGACATAGCTGAGTTTTGTTGGTAGCTCCGTAGACGGTCACACAGTAGCGTATCAGGGAAATCACCAGCCCTTCCACAAGTCGGATCACAGTGGGCTGTGGCAGGCAATGACGAATGTGGCTGAGGCCACACAGTGTACCGGTACATCGTCGTACTAGGTCATCGATGTGAGCCGAGAACGTCATTCTCTGATCAAACACGACACCCAGATTCCGCACAGTGGGAGAACCGACGACAGTGGTTCCCATGAAATTGATGCTGACGGCCGGGAGCCGCTGAACGTTTTGACGAGAGCCGAGAACTATAAGCTGTGTTTTCTCTGCGTTAATTTTTAGCCCATTTTTGCCAAACCATCGGGAAAGCTGTAGAAGAGTTTGCTCCATTGAAGTTACAAGGGAACCAACATCGCCAGGCCTCCCAGAGACCAGAACCTGGGTGTCATCCGCATATTGCACAATGTCCGCATCGTTCGCATACAGAGGTAGGTCATTGGCATAAATCGAGTACAACAGGGGTCCCAACGCTGAGCCCTGGTAGGTGCCGATGGGGTTCAGCAGCGGCCGAGAGGTAACACGCTCGCCAGATGGCGTTCGAATACGCACTTGTTGGTAGTGATCGGCCAGATAGCTATTAAACCATCGCTCGTCTACACCGTAAAGACGCAGCTTGCTAAGAAGACGATCGTGCGGGATAACATCAAAACATTTCGACAAATTCAAAAGACAGAGAAGAGTGACGTAACTGTGGTCCATTGCAGTAAACACTTTGTCAGTTACGGTAAGCAGTGCAGTGTCGGTGGAATGGTTCAGTCTAAAACCATGCTGACTAGGAGAAAACAGATGATGCGATGAAAAGTAATAAAAAAGCTGCTCGTACACGACTCGTTCAGTGATCTTAGCGATAGTCGGTAAAATCGAAATGGGTCGGTAGTTAGAGGTTTTTGTTGATTTTGAGGATTTCTGAATAGGATGAACGATTGTCAATTTCCAAGATCTAGGGACGTGACCGGAGACGAGGCTAGTGTTAACGATGTGAGTGAGAATGTGGCACAACGATGACATACAACGCTTCACGAATCGAACGCACAGGCCGTCAGCACCACACGCCGTGCTACTGCGCATTCTCCCCACCACGCGGCGCAGGTCGCCCGGGCAGATGGGAGAGACTCGGAAGCCTCCGATGGCGACTCGCGGCAGACGGACCGGCAGCTCCGGTCCGGCCGCGTCTACCTGACGAGCCGTCTTTGGACCCACTTCCACGAAATATTTGTTCATAGCATCCGCGTCAGCACTGGGAGTGGACCTGACAGGCCGCTTGGATGCGACTATGGGCTGCACGCTGCGCCACATGGCGCCAGGTCCGGCTTGGCGCACCCGCCGGTCCAGCTCCTCCCGCGTGTCGCGCCGGATCGCAGCCTGGACCTGACGGTTCAGGAGTTTGTAGCTCTCGCGGTCACCTTCCCGGAGTGCTGCTCGTCGCTGCGCCATGAGGTCTTTGGTAGTGTCCGTGATCGGTGGCGCAACTGGATTGCGCACTCTGAACCGCTTTTCAGGAATCAAAGTGTCTAAGATGGGCCTTGTCACCATAAGTAAATAGTCCCACTGCTCCTCCGGGCTGTCACTAGTGAACACCGGGCTCCAGTCCACTGCTGCTATCTGGCGGTCAGCCTCATCCGGGTCAAACTTAGACCAGCACCTGGTGGTGAGGGTGCACGGCTGGGGTCTGAAGTCCGACACGGACAGCATAGCACGTGACCAGTTGTGAGGGCTGTAGTCACAGTGGACAACACCGGCCCTGTCGACACTCTGGTTCGTAACGATCACATCGATGGTGGAGCCAGACGCTCGAAATGTCGGTTCCGTGATGTGCTGCTGAAGGGAGTAGCCACGCAAGAACTGCCGAAACTGCTCAGCTGTTGCGCTGTCGGCGCTCATGTTGAGGTTGATATCCCCGGCGATGACAATGGGGCCGCTGTGTTTTGTAAGCACGTACTGTAGCTGCTGTTCCAGCTCGGCCAAGTCGGCGGTCACACGCGCCTGGGTCCGAATCGGTGGCCGGTATACCGCGCACACCATGACGCGAACCGGGCCAGCCTGAACCTGGACCCACAGCGTCTCGATTTTGGAGCCGGCGATGGGCTGATCAGGAGGTTCCACGGTGGTCGCTTCCAGGGGATATCTTGTTGCTATGGCAACTCCACCGTAGCCCTTGCCGTCCGGGCGGTCATGCCGACTCAGCTGATAGCCAGGAATCGGAATCAGCCTGTTGTGAGTTGACGGTTTCATCCATGTCTCGTTCAGGATCACCAGGTCATATTCTTGCTCGGCAATGTCTTGCCTGAGCGCGAGTAGCTTTGGTTTCAGGGACTGTATGTTGAGCTGTCCGACGTACAGCTGGCCGGGCCGCGCATGCGCTCTCCAGACACGTCCACCTCTGGCTCCGCGCAGCCTGCTCCGCACCCCTCGCCGGGTGCGCCTGGCCGCGCCGCCAGCCGCGGTCTCCGTCGGAGCAGGGCAGGTCATGCCCCCTGGACATGTCACCTCGCCGCGGTCAGCAGCAGGACGGCGGGGTCGGGCCGGCCGCGTGACCGCAGCGCGTCCCAGCAGCTTAGCGTCAGCTGAGCCAGCCGCACCGCCCGGGGCACTGGAGCGTCCAGCCCTGCTGTAGGGCGGCGCAGGGGCCGGGGCGGCAGCGAGCACAAACAGGCGAACCACCGCCAGCAGCGCCAGACAGCGCAACAGTTCACCGTGCATAGTGTTTACACTACAACGCTTCTAGTACAACACAAGCGCAACTACCGGACGTCCGGTCGCAGGCAAGGTAAGTCGCTCCCGCGTCACCCAGCACTCCGCAGACAGTCCAGCTCAGAACCAGCGCCAGAGCTGGTATCGCACCTGATGTCACGTCACCCAGCACTCCGCAGACAGTCCTATAGCTACATCCCTGCATTTATTTACCAATGTGTTGCATATCTACAGGAAGACAGACAACTCAGTGGAGGCGTGCCGGACTCTGGTGTCAGTGGAGGCGTGCTGGACTCCGTCGACAGTGGAGGCGTGCCGGACTGGTGGCAGTGGAGTCACGCCGGTCTCTGGTGGCAGTGGAGTCGTGGCCAGACTCAGGTGGCAGTGGAGGCGTGCTGGACTTCGTAGGCAGTGGAGGCGTGCTGGACTCCGTCGGCAGTGGAGGCGTGCTGGGCTCCGTCGGCAGTGGAGGCGTGCCGGACTCTGGTGGCAGTGGAGGCGTACCGGACTATGGTGGCAGTGGAGGCGTGCTGGACTCCGTCGGCAGTGGAGGCGTGCCGGACTCTGGAGGCAGTGGAGGCGTGCCGGACTCGGGTGGCAGTGGATGCGTGCCGGACTCTGGTGGCAGTGGAGGCGTGCCGGACTCGGGTGGCAGTGTCGCCTCCACCTGCGGCTCAGGTAGTTGAATGCTGCTCGCGCAGATGATCAAGGCACAGGAAAGAGCAGCGAACCAGGTTCGCCAGCACAGCTGGAGCCCCGAGTGATCTGGCGGAGCTCCAAGTCATTGCTGACCTGTCACCATCTGTCGCTAAACGGCCGCTGCGCGACCGCATACAGACCGCTATCCTGGCGTCTTCTTCCGCCGCCCTGCCGCTGCCCTGTCGCTGCCATGGCGTCGTCTTCCGCCGCCCTGCCGCTGTCCTTCCGTAGCCCCGTGGCCGCCGCTGGCGAGAGTGAGCGGACGTCTTCGCAAAGGAGGCCAGCGCCCTCCTCCAACAATACACGCCCATCGACGTCGCCACCACCCAGAAGGCCGTCTCCCGATCCGCCACCTCCACCTGGCAGCGATCATGGCCTGGCGGGCGGTACAAGGATCATGAAACCCGCCAGCGGGGCCCGGTCGGCGACGGCGACCGTCTCGCTACGGTGGACATCCGGCAGCTCCGAGCCGGGCACTGGAGCGGCTCGGAGCAGTACCTCCACCGGATCGGCCGCCGACCTAGGCTCGGCTGAGGGCAGTGCAGCGCCGAGGGATGTCCCGCCGCCCTGTGCCGGCTATGCAGAGAAGAGGCTGACACACCGCGGCACGTGCTGCAGCGGTGCCCCGCCCTGGTCAGAGCTCGCCCCGGCACCTGGGCGTCATCCACCCGGACCCGACTACCCTGCGCGATGACGGTGTGGTGGCGGCCTTGGCCGCCGGATTCCGCGCCCAACTGAGCTGCAATGGCTACACCCGGGATGCGAGCCGGAGGGAGTAACGAACGAACGAACGAGAGTTGTATTCTGGCATGTCGCTGTCCGCCGCCGAAGGATGTGGCGAGATTGGCACTCTCGCCTGTCTGGTCTGCCGCTGTTGGCATCGAGGTAGGGGGCGAGAACGACAATGCCGTGCCGTGTGTGCCACAGTATGTTGCTTTGTGCCGCTGTCGGGTGGGAGTGGGGGGCGAGAGCGGTACTCTGACCTGCCTCTGTCTACTGCTTTGTGCCACTGCGTGACTGTCTGCCTCTGTGTGTGACTGTCTGCCTATGTGTGTGACTATCTGCCGCTGTGTGCCACTGAGGGCGGAGGCGAAAGCCGCACTCTGCCCTGCTGCTGTCTGCTGCTAGCTTGACACAAGCTCTGTTTACCGTAACTAAACACCCCCCGTCTGTCTGAGAAGGATCCCAGTCTGTCATGGCACTCGGAGGGGTGTCACAACCTGTCGGGAAACTATGTGAGACGTGCTGGCCACCTTGAGCAGTGTTGCAAAATACATATTCGCTCTTCTTGTGTCGGAATATGGACAGCTGATTAAATGAACCGTAGCTTGATGATTCGTTAAAAAAAATGTATCACAGATATCGAATGACTACAGTTTGTTGAACTACGGATGTACCACACCAAATTACATCCCACGAACTAGATTTGGCGGCTGGCCGGTACTTGGCTCCACAAGCGGGACGCGGGCAAGAGACGCCCAGTGACGTCACACAGCGGTCGGTGCAGAATGTAAACAAATCGCCTGGTGACGCTACCTTCTTATAGGGCCTTGGCCATGGGTACGTTATGCCTGGTTCAAACTATAATAAACTAACTATGTTACCACAATAACTATTTCTGGTACACTTTTTGGAATAGTTCTCATTATCTTCTAGAATTTCAACTATATATTATGATAAGGTAATCACATCGGAATATATCTGTAAAGAAAACGAAATATATTTATTACAATTTTATGTGTATTCGAATGGAAATTATATTTAAAGTTCATTGGTGTATCAATTTTATTGGAAAAATGTCTATAAACATCACTGTAACGATGCATCACAATTAGTCAGCTGTAACAGAGTTTGCATTCAGGCCGGATATTATGAAGCACCAGGCCGCCGCCGAACCGGCCAGCCAACGGCGGCGGCCGACCGACGTTCATCAATTTAGTTCGACGTGCACATTCACATTCACGTGACACATTCACGGTACCCGCGGTACACACTGATCATAATTAAATTTGGCAGACTAACAGGGCTATTCCTCCTCTCTCAGAAAATATATGTGTGTATTTGGCCGACCGGCCCCTCGGCGGTCCAGTCTCTGGCAAGGCGTCGCAGCGATCCTCACCAACTTGCGGCCGGCGTGGCGGCGGCGGTGTACAGCCCCTGACAGCGGACCCCGGTCCGGCGCGCCGTGTGGGCGGAACATGCCTCCACTCGACCGAGAATTGTGAACGATTGGAGTGTCTCAGGTAAAATCGGAGGCCATTCCAGGAATCTCGAAGAAACGAGCTTCTCATTGAGCATAAATACTTGTATCCATCTCTCTTAGATAACAAATTAAAGGGGGGTAACTACCAAGCCTCTTTGCATTGCCTTAACACTGTGGAGCGGGATTCGACTGCCATGGTGATGTCACGGCTACCAAACAACTTGCGCCCCCTCCCCCCGGTTCAAATGCCACTTTATTATTTTCACAGTAGGTACTGGTGTGCAGGGGCGTAGGAACTATGTTCAAGTTGGGGGGGGGGGGAGGGGTGGGGGCGGAGACATTCTGAAGTCGATTCTTTCCATGCAACGCCCATAGGCGTAATGTTAAAATACAAAATGTTGAGGAGGCAGCTGCCCCCCCCCCCGCTCCCCGGCGTCCCCGCGTTCCTACGCATATGCTGGTGTGCTTTCTTTCTATGCGAAATAGTAATCCACTAAAATATATTTTATGCATTGAAATCAACATTTCTCAGGGACGCTGTTAGGTAAGAAAGACTACAGGGCGAAACATCAAGGGAGTCCTTTTCTGCAATCAGTACCACAAATTCCGCTAGTACAAATGCAAAAATGAAGGAATTCTAGGAGCCTAAAAAGAGCAGCCAATAATTAATAAGATATAAACGTGTAATTGCTTCCAAAGAAAGTATACACGGATTTGCAGGGGCGGCGCCACGTATTTTTGACTGGGGGGACATTGGCGGATCCAGAAGTTTGGTTTGGAGGGGGCCCACGGGTGGTTTGAGGGGAGGGGCGGGGCATTCTAAAAAAAATGCTCTCAAAATTATGAAAACTCATCGGATTTCACTTGCGTATGCATTGATAGCTGATTTAAAACAAACTTTCCTTGGTAAAAGTTGCTTAGATGTTCTTCTATATCAGGAAATGTGCCAACTTTGCGCCAATTTCAGGCGTTTGGGGGGAGGGGCATGGCCAATTTGCCCCCCCCCCTGGATTCGCTCCGCTAGTGGAGGGGGAGGGGGGCAAATTGATAGACTGGTAAAGCCAATACAATTGTGGTATCTTTACATCCATTTCTTACAGAGCCTTTACTTTACTTTCTTTAAAGCGTTCGATAGTTCGTTGGCACTTGACAACACATCAGTGGCTCACGTCTGTCCCCCCATATAAACGTTTAAAGAACCAATTTTATGGATGGAATTTAAAATCCAAACAGCATAGCTTACACATGTATTTTCATGCGACACGTGAAAATAAGCCCTTTTAAAAATATAGTGGGCCAAATCCGGGATTTTTTTTGGGGGGGGTACTTTATGCCCTCTGAGCAAACATTGTCCACTCCTGGAGCGAATCCTGGATACGCTACTGCAGGTAGGTACCTATATTCGGCGTCTGTATTATATTTATATTGCTTTGTATTTTTTTTTATATTGCTATATATACTTGAAAGCAGGCGGGCGACCAAAATAGCAAGTGTTAGACAATTATTCCCGGAATGTTTCGATAATACGTATTTATTTCGATCGCATACGTAATATTAGAAGGTAAGGCCGTTGAATTTTAAATACAGAGTTGCAGGTTGTTTCAGTGGAGGTACGTGATCGGCAATACACCATGGCATGGGGATTTTCCGGTTTTCATTCGGTACATACTACATAGTACATACCGGGAGACTATGACGTCACATCCAAGTGAATTCGACCAATCAAATGAATTGGTGCGAATGGTCGCTATACCTCGGGAATTTGTAACCCGGCTATGTAGCGGAAATATCGTCAAGCTGCCAGATTGCTGCCAGTCACTGCAGTTATCGCTAGATGTGGCATTTCTCTGTCTACCAAAAAAAAAACGCGTTCGTTAAATAAACCCATTTTTTAATACTGATAGATCAAATGTCTCCCTAGTTAAGTTGAAGGTTTCAAATTAAGTATGATAAGTCGCTGCTCAACAGAAATTTGACAACCGTCACCCTCTTTCACTTTGGACTTCTCACGCAGCGGAAATATTTTGACCTTGACTGTTCAGTATCGTAAACATTGGATTGTCCAATCGCGGTGCGCCAAATCCATCTAGGGTTCGTGTGGGTGACCATTCTCTCTTTCCGTGGCCGAGTTTCGGAGTTTGGCTCGTCAGTGAGCTGCTCCCCCTTTGATACGACGTCGGTGTTTGTGACGGGTGTTTCGTTTGTGTGGAACGGACGCCGCACAGGTTTGTTATTTGATTTAAAAAAGAAGAAGAAATAGTGTGGTTGATTTCAATATTTGCCTTCGTCTAAGGGAAAAGTGCTCTGTGCATGGTTTCATTTTGGGTCTGCCCAGAGTCAGAGTCGCTGACGCTAATTGTAATCCCTTGTAATTAGTTTTGCGTAGTTCCAGTTCCTCTAAGTACATTTTGTATCATGTTTTGTCATTTTATGATCATTGATCAAATTGTAATGTTAGGTCATATTGTCCATCAAAGACCTAAATTGTTGTGCGGTAGTTAGACAATTATTACTCATCATAGTGCAGGGGGCAAACAGGGCAATTGTCCCCTCCTGAAGGTCTGTATGTGCCCCCTTGGCTGTACTATTTCGAAAAAATGAATGATTTGTTTATTTTATTTTAAATTTGCCCCTCTAAAAATACAGTGGGCTAAATCCACTGAGTTTTTTTTGGGTGGGGTATCCTTATGCCCCCCCCCCCTCCCTGGTAAAAAAATACCCCCTCCTGGAGTGAATCATGGGTACGCCACTGCCAACATTATTTTTTTTTCTCTAAACATCTGTTGTCTGCTTTAACATGTCTGTAAATGTCTGCTGAATGTCATGAGTAAACTTCATTTTCACTGTCTCTACTCACAAGCTGCTTGAAAAATTACATTCCAGTATAGAGCTCATTACATTTCTGGGTTCACGGTGCCTAGAATTATACTGCAACAACAGAGATTAAATTATTGCAACAGAAATCAAACAGCACTGTTATGTAATATTTTCAGTTTGCTTTATAGGCAATTTATTGAATGATATGATGTTATAACACAATTCAGAATTGTCCCTGAAATATGTTTAAGACTAAAATTGGCATTTCATTCAGCATATAAGAATGGCAGCAAATGCCAAAAATGCAATCCTCTTGCTTTAAATAATTTTCAAATTGTTGGCTGTTGAATGAGGTCATCCCATCACAATGAAAAGATAATAATAATAACAATAATTAGCAAAAACTGTGTCATTGGTCTTCAGGCCACTCTGTTCATCCTATGTGTTTTTTGTACTATAAGGACTAAGATGTAGAGCAGGCTTTTATTTGGCTTTTTCAATGATATGGTGTAATAAGTATATGTTTTTTTACAGCTCACAGAGTTCCACCATGCTGGAGACACCAGACATCACAGTCCTGATCAAGGCACCCAACCAGAAGCATGATGACCACCCGGTGCAGTGCAGAGGCACCTGGACTGTACAGCAGCTGAAGGGACATCTGGCGGAAAACTACCCCACAAAACCGGTCAGTATGCTGTTTGCTTGTCACTTGGTATAGGATTACCCCAGAAACCAAACTATATTTGTTGTTAAAGTTAGGATGGCCCTGTGGTGAATGAACTGTGGGAACTTGTCTGTAGAATGGTTACATACATATTTGGTAGTCAATTTGCAATTGCATATCACTACCTCAGCAATAGGGTTACTTTAATTATGTGCTAGTGCTAGTGCACTTTTGTATTAGTTGCTTGGCATTAGACATTGCTAACTGGTCTGCACACATAAGCAGTCCGTCATGACCTACACCTATGGTTTAGAGAGCAGCTACACATACATAGCTATTGATGAGACTGGGAGCTATCCAAAACTGCTCATGACCTTGCAAACACAAACAAAATGAAAGTCGGTCAGTAATGCAAGACCAATGCACTCACATGCATCCAGGCACACAACATTACTATTGTCAATATTCTCAAAATCATAATTATCACGTTCAAACAGCATCCCCTTTCAAGCAACATCCTTAACCCTCTTTCATTTTCTCATGTTACATGGCTGTGTGCCTGTCCAGTGTGTGTGTTTGTTCAGTTAATGACCCTGTATCCTTGTGACTTGCTCTAAACACAACTCAGCAATAGGGGTATTGCTGAGTTAATGCTGTATATTGCTGTATATTGTTTTATATTGCTGTATATTGTTTTATATTGCTGTATATTGCTGTATATTGCTGTATATTGTTGTATATAGCTGTATATAGCTGTATATAGCTGTATATAGCTGTATATAGCTGTATATTGCTGTATATTGCTGTATATTGCTGTATATTGCTGTGCATTGCTGTATGTTGCTGTTTATTGCTGTATATAGCTGTATATATTGCTGTATATTGCTGTATATTGTTGTGTATTGCTGTATATAGCTGTATATTGCTGTATATTGCTGTATATTGCTGTATATTGCTGTATATTGCTGTTTATTGCTGTATATAGCTGTATATATTGCTGTATATTGCTGTATATTGCTGTATATTGCTGTATATTGCTATATATATATATTGCTGTATATATTGCTGTATATTGCTGTATATTGCTGTATATTGCTGTATATTGCTGTATATTGCTGTATATTGCTGTATATTGCTGTATTTTGCTATATATTGCTCTTCACACACTGTGAACAGTCATTGATCTACCCCAGCCATCTGCTAACTAGCCCTGTGCGTATCCGTCTGCTGACGGTGTATCTGTGTGTTCTGCACGCGGCAGACGTTGCGGGAGCAGCGTCTGATCTACTCTGGCCAGCTGCTGACGGACGACAGCCGGCTGGGGGACGTCCTGCGGCGGCACGATGACGACTCCACCGTGCACACCGTCCACCTGGTGTGCGCCCCGCCGGCCGAGACTCACACCGCCGCCGCCGCCAACACCGGGATCAGGCAGCGGCGCCAGCAGCAGCAGCAGCAGCCACAGCAGCCACAGCAGCAGCAGCAGCAGGTCAGTACAGTGTCAGCAGCAGCTGCTGGTGGTAGCAGCCACAACAGCGGCAACAGCAGCAGCGAAGCATACAGCCATGCATCCGTCGATACTCGACACAGATTACATAACGGGCGCTGCGCCGGGTCGGGCTAGATGACTCTGTTGGTCCAGCCCTGGCCCAGAGGTCTATGTTCGAAAACGGTTTTTTTTTCTCTCGTGAACTTGTAGTCTAACCACGTCATCTTCGTAACCACGTTTCCACCATTGGAGGCCGCCAAACGTCTCACTCCACATTGCTCTGCGATGTTTTGTCTCGTCCTTCTTGAAACACCATTTTATGATCGCCCGTTGGTTCAGCCGCGCATCCCACCCAGCTGGGACCGAGCCTTGCTCAGTTTGAGATGCTTTCCAGCTGCTGTTTCCCATGGACTCGTATCACTATCTCGTTGACGCAGTTGTGCATGTGTTGGGTGCAGGGGGGGGGGGGCATCCCGATCGCAGCTGTACAGTCATGATTGCGACACGCCAGTCACAGGACGTTGTTTAATAGGCTTGTGCCACCTAACGATGCACAACTGTCGGCGTTTTCAGCCATCACAAAGTGGCGGTGGACTAATGCACCAAAGTTTTGTTTTATGTGAGGGAAAATGGTATTAACCATGTCAAATATGTATATTTTTAGAAGAAAAGCCAGGAAGATAGACAAACAAGCTTTCGGCATTACGCCATTATCAAGTTTGAACATATTTTTGTTTTCAATACACACGCACACTCGCATCAACTTCAAACGTCCTCAGCGACAAAGATCTTAACAATATACAGATTATCACACTCGCATATTCATCAAGTAATAATCACGCATATTTTTTTAGATAAAAACGATTACAATGCGCAGATATTGCATCGCCACGATGAATATGCGAGTGTGATAATCTGTATATTGTTAAGAAGATCTTTGTCGCTGAGGACGTTTGAAGTTGATGCGAGTGTGTGTGTGTGTGTATGGAAAACAAAAATGTGTTGAAACTTGATATTGGCGTAATGCCGAAAGCTTGTTTTTCTGTCTTCCTGGTTTTTTCTTCTCTAAAAATTAAAATATTTGACATGGTTAAGATCATTTTCCCTCACATATTCTTAATGATAACAATGCCATCCATCCTCGCCCACATTAAAACAGTTTTGGTTTATCAGAAAGCGATCGCTACCGTGTTCTCACTCAGCGATTTCAAAACTATGGGAAGTTGTTGCTATTCGCGGCCTGGGTTTCTAGAACTGCACGTGCGAATATGCATGTTGCAGTGATGCGAACGGTGAAGATGTGAAAGGGAGAGTGTGACGCCTTGCGGATGGGCAGTGGTTTGTCACGGCCCGTGACTTCTGTATGAGACCGCAAAGGGAAAATGTAGCAGCAGCAGCTAGCTGACCCGTTT
Source organism: Chirona hameri (assembly GCA_036785665.1). Lineage (NCBI taxonomy): Eukaryota > Metazoa > Arthropoda > Thecostraca > Balanomorpha > Balanidae > Chirona > Chirona hameri. Next base: position 25,348 of record JAXIVJ010004300.1, on the reverse strand, counting down.
TCACTTTCTAGCTCTCGGGAGTGGAGTTCATCGGAGTGGAGCAGGGTTATTTTCGCCGTCATTGTTATCCGTTAGAGCAATGATGATTACCGAGTTTCTTTCTGGACGAAATGATAATTAACCCCGGCTCGCCATCGTTGTGATCATGCTTGTAATCGTTGATCCCACCGGTGTGGCACGTGCTTCTGTCTGATCTGTCAACACTGCCGAGTGTTCTACCTGAGTTAACCAGTCCACAATGCACTCGGGCGCTCCTAAAACCCATTGGTTTTTGTATGCCTTGATCACCTCGTTGCTTTCGATCTGGCGTAACTTACATTCTTTTACACAAGGTAAAACATTCGTTTGATACAAGGTAAAAAATTCGTTTTACACATGGTAAAACATTCGTTTTACACATGGTAAACATTTCATTTGTGTGTTTTGCGTGACCGTATTTTTAACTTGTGAGACCGACATTGGTGCAATACGCGAAACATTCGGTACTCTCAATGATCACGGAGTCCGGAGAGAAATTAAAAGGTCTGTGTAGTATACGACCGATGACGTAATTTCTTCCGAAAGTAGTTGTTAATCGATATTGAAGTAACACCATCTATTTGTGTTAACTTATTCATTTAATGGTGAGGAATTATGACGTGTGATTCCGTCTCGTCCTCCTACATACTTTTCAGCATCGTCGGCACCCGGTTTGTGTGTTTCAACAATCCAGCTTTTACTACAGTTCGGCTGTGCAGTGCTCATACATGTGTACCGTCACAAAGGCCATGTTGAAGGCGGCTCCTCATGTTCGCGGCCATGACCGACTGGCCACTTCTCTCACGTGATGACGTCATGTATCAGCTGACCTTGCCAGCTGTCAATGGTTCACGGTACGGCTGCAGCGGCCGCCGCCGCGGCTGCTGGCGAACCACCCCACCCCGCCCCGCTTCACGGCATGGTCTGCGTCATCCCTCTCCATCACCCCACCCCACCCCACCCCTTCCCTCCCTCCCCCGCGTCCGCCGCGCATTTCGTAACAGCCGCTGTGTTCCCCGTTTTCTCCGCCAGGTGGCTGCCGCTCCGGCTCCGGCTCCGGCTGCAGCTCCGGCTGCAGCGCCGGCCGCCGTGCAGACCGCCGCGCCGCTGCCGCAGCAGTATGACCTGACTCAGTGGGCGCACCAGCTGCACAACGGCCAGCACCAGCTGCTGGCCATGCAGCAGTTGTACTCGCAGTACTGGGCGCAGTACGCCCAGATGATGCAGTACAATCCGGCCTCGATGCCGCTGATCTGGCCGCAGCCGATCCCGGTACCGGCCGCCGGGTCAGGCCACATGCCGCCCGCTGCTGCTCCGGGACCCGCCCCCGCCCCCGCCGCCGCCGCCGGACAGCCGCCGCCCGCCGCCGCAGCGGCCAATAATAACCAGAATGTCCGCCTCAATGCGCAGGGTGAGTCTGCTTGACTGACGGTTTTGTGTCAGGATTATGCTTAGTCTGTGGAACTGGTTTTCTGATTTAAATTGCAATCCGGTACAGTAATCCTTCAATAATCACATTTTTGCAACCATTTGCATTTGGACAGTTTTAATTTCTGATCATTTTTTTTTGCATTCAAATGCTACATATCCTTATGCAATGGATGTCTCCCTACTCGATATATCTGCCAGCTTCAATCTAATCTCCACCTAGCGGTGGATACAATTTTACAAGTTCCATTGTTGTCCGCCAGGTGGCTTGATGGACGACGATGACGAGCCGGGCGGCCAGTGGGACTGGCTGGACTGGCTGCACGGCCTGGCTCGTCTCTCGGTGCTGTTCCTCGCCGTCTACTTCTACGCCTCCGTCTCGCGTCTGGTCCTCGTGCTCGGGTTCGGATTCCTCGCCTACCTGTGAGTACAGACCCGAGAGAGAGAAGGGGCGATATACGGCGCCAGGGAGGGCTGGGGCTGGGAGATGGGGACACTAAGAGACGGGATGGAAGATGGCAGCGACAGGCACGCCAGCTGGAGGATCGATGGCAGAGAGGTGGGAGCCGGGGACCGCGGATGGTGGATGGGCGAAGCTGGAAGGATATGGACATTGTTGGTACTGGCGGATGCTTGACGCGAGCTGTGACGATGGCTGGTTGCTGGTTGTGGCTGGTGGTTGTGGCTGGTGTTTTTCGGGGTGTTGTTTCGCGATTGGTTGTAGGAGTTTGAGTCGGAAAACCGGGGTTAGAATTGCAGCTGGCTAATGTTAACTGCCTGCTACTCCCGACTCCGCAGCCATGTATCTTAATATGCGATGATGCGTGGCGCATGTAATTCACATTTGCTTCGATCGGGAGGTGGGCGCATCTGCCCAGCTTCTGCGTCATGAGACTTGCGATTCTATCTGATAGTTTTAGGATCTTAATTCCCTTGCTATTTTTTTTGGCACGCATTTCTTGTAGTGTACCCACTCGACAACTTTCGAAGAGGTTTCGCTGTGAATCTGTTATGCTTAGCATGCATTGATAGGTAGCGTTTTTCTCTACTGAGCCATGCGAAGAAGCCGCGTGGCTTGACCTTTAGCAACACGGCTTGATATGTTTGAGCGGGAGACAATAACACATTTCTGGTGCCCTTCAACTTCTGTTTACCGAGCGGGCGCGAAGCGCCCGTGGGGTTTCTCGTCAACTTACTAAACAAATTTACATTTGACCCGACCCGGCCATACAGACGCTTTTTCGAAAGCAAACAACTTTGCAACCACTGCTCCGATTGCGATCGGGTTTCACCATTGGTTAGGACCATCAAATCAATTTTGATTTTGTTATGGTGCGTTCTGATAGGGGTGGTACCACAGCGCGTGACACCCGCAGACGTCGAAATGAACCAAAATCATTCT
>JAXIVJ010004300.1:7500-17500 GCA_036785665.1 Chirona hameri | reverse complement strand
AAGACGAGCAATGGCCTGTTACCGAATGCCTCTTAATCGCCGACGAAAGGTGTTACAATATACCCCCGAAAGCTCCGATTTTAATATTTTCCTTGGGGAGTAAGTCCTCTTTGTATTTCATCTTAATTTGGGATCTCTACGTGCCTTGGGCCCTTCCGGTCTGACCAGGGATTCCTCTGACCTTCCAAGAAGCCCCTTTTGTGTATCAAGGGGCCCATTCGGCCTGTTCAGAGGTCCTTCCGACCTGGCCAGGGACTGCACTGGTTGCTTTGTCGCCTTGCCGACATGCTCAGGGGCGGGCCCTACCGACCTGCCCAGGGGCCCCTCCAGTCTGGCTAGGAACTCATCTGGCATGTTCAAGGGCCCTTCCGACCGGGCCAGGGACCCTTTCGGTCTAGCCAGGGGCCCCTCTGACCTGCCCAGGAGCCCCTCCGATCCGCCCAGCGACTCTTCTGGTCGGACTGCGCTCGCTGCTTTGTCGCCCTGCCGACATGCTCAGGGGTCCCTCCGACCTGCCCAGGGGCCCCACCAGTCTGGTTAGGAACTCATCTGGCATGCTCAAGGGCCCTTCTAACCGGCCCAGAGGCCCTTTCGGTCTGGTCAGGGGCCCCTCCGTTCTGTGCATGGGCCCTCCAGACTTCTAAGGGACCCTTCCCACCTGGCAAGGGACTGCGCTGGCTGCTTTGTCGCCTTGCGACATGCTCCGAGGGCTTTCCGACCTGCCCAGGGGCCCCTCCGTGCTGACTAGGGGCCCATTCGGCATGTTCAGGGGCCCTGTTGACCCACCCAGGGGCCCTTTCGGTCTGGTCAGGGGCCTCTCTGACCTGCACAGGGGTCCTATTAACTTCCCAGGGGCCCTCTGGTCTGTCCAGGGGCCCTCCAGCCTGCTAAGGGACCCTTACGACCTGGCAAGGGACTGCGCTGGCTGCTTTACCGCCCTGCCGACATGCTCAGGGGCCCTCTGTGCTGGCTAGGGGCCCATTCGACGTGTTCAGGGGCCCTCTGACCCGCTCAGGGACCCTTTCGGTCTGGTCAGGGGCCCCTATGACATGCACAGGGCTCTTTTGAACGTCCAAGAGGCCCTCTGGTCTTTCAGAGAGGGCCCTGGTGGACCTAAAGGGCCTCTGAAGAGCTCTAAACTCTAAAGACCACGCTTCGCATGGTAAAGAGCCCATGCTACCGCGCTTCCCGCGGTCTCGTCGGCCCTGCGCGCCGAAAAGGTCCCCCCTGGCCTCCAGGGGGGGGGGGGGGCTGGGGGCTGGGGGCTGGGCTGCTCCAACCGCCCCTCCCCCTTGGCTACGTGTCTGGGTCTGACCGTGCTATTCCTGGAATTCAGATCATATAGCCATTGATCTGACCGTGCTACTCGCATATCGAGGAGCATACTATAACCACGCTGGCCCCAGCGTCAATTCAGATCATATAGCCATTGATCTGACCGTGCTACTCGCATATCGAGGAGCATACTATAACCACGCTGGCCCCAGCGTCAATTCAGATCATCTAGCCATTGATCTGACCGTGCTACTCGCATATCGAGGCACATACTATAACCACGCTGGCCCCAGCGTCAATTCAGATCATATAGCCATTGATCTGACCGTGCTACTCGCATATCGAGGCACATACTATAACCACGCTGGCCCCAGCGTCAATTCAGATCATATAGCCATTGATCTGACCGTGCTACTCGCATATCGAGGCACATACTATAACCACGCTGGCCCCAGCGTCAATCAAGCATCATATAGCCATTGATCTGACCGTGCTACTCGCATATCGAGGCACATACTATAACCACGCTGGCCCCAGCGTCAATTCAGATCATATAGCCATTGATCTGACCGTGCTACTCGCATATCGAGGCACATACTATAACCACGCTGGCCCCAGCGTCAATTCAGATCATATAGCCATTGATCTGACCGTGCTACTCGCATATCGAGGCACATAATATAACCACGCTGGCCCCAGCGTCAATTCAGATCATCTAGCCATTGATCTGACCGTGCTACTCGCATATCGAGGAGCATAATATAACCACGCTGGCCCCAGCGTCAATTCAGATCATATAGCCATTGATCTGACCGTGCTGCTCGCATATCGAGGAGCATACTATAACCACGCTGGCCCCAGCGTCAATTCAGATCATATAGCCATTGATCTGACCGTGCTACTCGCATATCGAGGCACATACTATAACCACGCTGGCCCCAGCGTCAATTCAGATCATATAGCCATTGATCTGACCGTGCTACTCGCATATCGAGGCACATCATATAACCACGCTGGCCCCAGCGTCAATTCAGATCATATAGCCATTGATCTGACCGTGCTACTCGCATATCGAGGCACATAATATAACCACGCTGGCCCCAGCGTCAATCAAGCATCATATAGCCATTGATCTGACCGTGCTACTCGCATATCGAGTAACACAATATAACCACGCTGGCCCCAGCGTCAATTCAGATCATATAGCCATTGATCTGACCGTGCTACTCGCATATCGAGGCACATACTATAACCACGCTGGCCCCAGCGTCAATTCAGATCATATAGCCATTGATCTGACCGTGCTACTCGCATATCGAGGAACATAATATAACACCGCTGGCCCCAGCGTCAATTCAGATCATATAGCCATTGATCTGACCGTGCTACTCGCATATCGAGGAGCATAATATAACCACGCTGGCCCCAGCGTCAATTCAGATCATATAGCCATTGATCTGACCGTGCTACTCGCATATCGAGGCACATAATATAACCACGCTGGCCCCAGCGTCAATTCAGATCCTATAGCCATTGATCTGACCGTGCTACTCGCATATCGAGGAGCATACTATAACCACGCTGCCCCCAGCGTCAATTCAGATCCTATAGCCATTGATCTGACCGTGCTACTCGCATATCGAGGAGCATACTATAACCACGCTGGCCCCAGCGTCAATTCAGATCCTATAGCCATTGATCTGACCGTGCTACTCGCATATCGAGGCACATACTATAACCACGCTGGCCCCAGCGTCAATCAAGCATCATATAGCCATTGATCTGACCGTGCTACTCGCATATCGAGGAGCATAATATAACCACGCTGGCCCCAGCGTCAATTCAGATCATATAGCCATTGATCTGACCGTGCTACTCGCATATCGAGGCACATAATATAACCACGCTGGCCCCAGCGTCAATTCAGATCATATAGCCATTGATCTGACCGTGCTACTCGCATATCGAGGAGCATACTATAACCACGCTGGCCCCAGCGTCAATTCAGATCATATAGCCATTGATCTGACCGTGCTACTCGCATATCGAGGCACATAATATAACCACGCTGGCCCCAGCGTCAATCTTCAGATCATATAGCCATTGATCTGACCGTGCTACTCGCATATCGAGGAGCATACTATAACCACGCTGGCCCCAGCGTCAATTCAGATCATATAGCCATTGATCTGACCGTGCTACTCGCATATCGAGGCACATCATATAACCACGCTGGCCCCAGCGTCAATTCAGATCATATAGCCATTGATCTGACCGTGCTACTCGCATATCGATGCACATAATATAACCACGCTGGCCCCAGCGTCAATTCAGATCATATAGCCATTGATCTGACCGTGCTACTCGCATATGGAGGCACATAATATAACCACGCTGGCCCCAGCGTCAATTCAGATCATATAGCCATTGATCTGACCGTGCTACTCGCATATCGAGGCACATACTATAACCACGCTGGCCCCAGCGTCAATTCAGATCATATAGCCATTGATCTGACCGTGCTACTCGCATATCGAGGCACATAATATAACCACGCTGGCCCCAGCGTCAATTCAGATCATATAGCCATTGATCTGACCGTGCTACTCACATATCGAGGCACAGAATATAACCACGCTGGCCCCAGCGTCAATTCAGATCATATAGCCATTGATCTGACCGTGCTACTCGCATATCGAGGAACAGAATATAACACCGCTGGCCCCAGCGTCAATTCAGATCATATAGCCATTGATCTGACCGTGCTACTCGCATATCGAGGCTCATAATATAACACCGCTGGCCCCAGCGTCAATTCAGATCATATAGCCATTGATCTGACCGTGCTACTCGCATATCGAGGAGCATAATATAACCACGCTGGCCGCAGCGTCAATTCAGATCATATAGCCATTGATCTGACCGTGCTACTCGCATATCGAGGAGCATACTATAACCACGCTGGCCCCAGCGTCAATCTTCAGATCATATAGCCATTGATCTGACCGTGCTACTCGCATATCGAGTAACATACTATAACCACGCTGGCCCCAGCGTCAATTCAGATCATATAGCCATTGATCTGACCGTGCTACTCGCATATCGAGGAGCATAATATAACACCGCTGGCCCCAGCGTCAATTCAGATCATATAGCCATTGATCTGACCGTGCTACTCGCATATCGAGGAGCATAATATAACCACGCTGGCCCCAGCGTCAATTCAGATCATATAGCCATTGATCTGACCGTGCTACTCGCATATCGAGGCACATACTATAACCACGCTGGCCCCAGCGTCAATTCAGATCCTATAGCCATTGATCTGACCGTGCTACTCGCATATCGAGGAGCATACTATAACCACGCTGGCCCCAGCGTCAATTCAGATCATATAGCCATTGATCTGACCGTGCTACTCGCATATCGAGGCACATACTATAACCACGCTGGCCCCAGCGTCAATTCAGATCATATAGCCATTGATCTGACCGTGCTACTCGCATATCGAGGAGCATACTATAACCACGCTGGCCCCAGCGTCAATTCAGATCATATAGCCATTGATCTGACCGTGCTACTCGCATATCGAGGAGCATACTATAACCACGCTGGCCCCAGCGTCAATTCAGATCATATAGCCATTGATCTGACCGTGCTACTCGCATATCGAGGCACATACTATAACCACGCTGGCCCCAGCGTCAATTCAGATCATATAGCCATTGATCTGACCGTGCTACTCGCATATCGAGGAGCATACTATAACCACGCTGGCCCCAGCGTCAATTCAGATCATATAGCCATTGATCTGACCGTGCTACTCGCATATTGAGGAGCATACTATAACCACGCTGGCCCCAGCGTCAATTCAGATCATATAGCCATTGATCTGACCGTGCTACTCGCATATCGAGGAACATACTATAACCACGCTGGCCCCAGCGTCAATCAAGCATCAGGAAAGCGTTGCTGTTTTCGCGGGCGCCACCACTTTATGATGCCCGTCTCGGGCGCCTCGCTCGTCGTCCACTCCCACGCCCGGCACGGCCGTGTGTCGTAGTGAGCCGGTGATCACACTCTCGGGAACATAAACCAGTAAGGCGCCGTAGTTGGCGATGAACGAGCGGGCGCGAAGGAAATGTATGGGGAATTTCAACTCGATCGGGCAAGTAGTTTCTGAGATACAAAAAAAGGTGCGCATGTGCACACATGCATAGGCGCCCACCCCTGACTTGTGGAAAGGCGGCGGCTGAGAGGTCCCTAATCACGCACCAAATTTTAACACAATCGGCTCAGCCGTTCCAGAGATATAGAATAGGGGTGTGCACGTGCGCACGTGCAGAGGCACCCATCCCTGAGTTGTGTGGAAGTGGCGGCTGAGGGGTAACCTAACCACACACGAAATTTGCACATAATCTGCCCAACCGTTGCGGAGTTATTGCAATAAAATACTTGTCCAACACCCCTCACGCGGCACGCGCCACGCGCAGTGGTATTCGCCCACATAAGTCGGCACTGGTCTCAAACAGGGTAGGTTAGATAGGGCTGCTCTGCAAAGAAGTCCGCTTGTCAATCGGACGTGCGGTTGCAGAGATATGCGCTCAAAAGCGTCGCCACGGGCCGGGTCGGGCCGGGCCGCTCATAATCAGATTTTCCCCATATACCACGGAAGGACGAGCGAGCGCTTCGCGCTCGCTCGTAACTACAGAAACGAACGCAATGTTATTAAATTTCGTTAAAGGGAAATAATGACCTTTTGATTTTGTTAGCAACAATTTCTTAGGCTACCGCTATGGTTTTAAATTATTTTATTTAAATTTAAGAATTAAATAAAATTATTCCCAAATTCAAAGTTGTAAGTTTGGGAAAATACAAAACAAGTACCTTGTGTACTTCATGAAGGTCATTGACAAATTCGCCCTTCCCTACCATTGTTTACATCGATTGTGGCATTTTTGGAGGCTCTGTGACATTTCCGATCAAACTGAACGCTGCTCGGACACACGCCAGTAGCGCTTTCGTTCTCCATGGCAACCAGGCGTCAGCCAATCAAAAGCCAGAAAGGGAATACGTTCTGGCTTTTCATTGGTTCACGCCTGGTTGCCATGGAGAACGAAAGCGCTACTAGCGTGCGTTCGAGCAGCGCTCTGATCCGTGAAGCAATCCGTGAAGCATCCGTGATGCATTACTGACTATCAGTATAAGTCATGAATAACAACAACATGCAAACTATACCAACTCGAATAAAATAAGGGCGGAATGAATTGAACCCCAGGCAAGCTAGTATTCGCAAAGCACTCGGCACTGCGCCACAATAGCAAAAGGTGAGGGAAATGCATATTGGATACAATATTATTACGTCACAAGTTTCTGAAGTGTCAACTACTATGAAATACAGTGATAAAATACCTTTAATAATGATTAACAAGAAAATTCAAACTTAAAAACAATAATTTGAATAAGTCTTTAATTAGCTTTCAACTCAAAATCAGCTATATGTTGCAGTGCTACACAAGAATGGCACCAGTGACGTCATTAACAAAGCCTGCTACGGGACTTGGGTATACTAATCAGGAACAACTCGCCAAGTGCGCCGAGATGGTTAAGTGCGCCGAGAAGCATGACAATGACTTTGTAAACAAATCGCCGACGCTGAATAGGTCGCCGTCGATGTGCATCGATGAGCTTCCGATTTAATTGGCAGTTTTGTGTTATTGTTTGTTAGTTTTTTTGGGAAAAATATTATTTTTCATGATAATATAAAGCATAGTGTTATATACAGCCACAGACAAATTATATAATACTCCTAATGTTGAAAACAAATGAATTGATTTTCAAAAATTGAAGGTCGCAACCACTAACTATGCCGCCGTTGATGTGCATCGATGAGCTTCCGATTTTATTGCCACTTTTTCCAATCGCTGTTAGTTTTAGAAGATCGCCGGGCATATAATCAAAACAAGCAGAACGCACAATATATTTTCCACTCCATTGCGTAAAAAAACTACGGGAAAAGCCCGCAGTTTGATGAGGACCAAAAGTACTTGCAAGTACCGGTCGTTAAAAGTGTGGAACGCTTATCAACTTTAACTTGAAATATCTTTCGGTAGGAAAGTTTTCATGCAAAATGTGATGAATTTACAATCTATTTTGGTCTCGTCTGGCGATTTCAAGTGCTAACTCCATTTTTGTGGAAAAAGGTCATTATTTCCCTTTAATTCCATTCGTTGGGCGCGAAATCGGCCTGTCAGCTCAGAAACACCAAAACCGCGGGAAATTCGAGGCGGTATTTGTGAGTATAAGATGTTTGGGTGTGGTTTGTTCGCTGCAACTACGATCTCCGCACAGTTTCGCACCACAACTGGCATATTCTCGTGACTCTTTTTTGCCCAGCCGTGGTGGTCTGCCCCGCCATGATCCGTCGCGGCAGCCACCGTGAGCTACCCCGAGTGCCATCTGGTGCACGCATGTGCTGTGTGCGTCCCGTCAACTTCCCTCCAACTTCCTTCGGTTTATGTCTCCTGCTGCAGCGGCGCCCACGCCGATGACGTTATCAGTCACTGATGCAAGGACAACCAGTACCAGTAACGAAGTATCCGACCACCAATCCCTTGTCTTGTAGCGCAGCCTATTTCCAGGACACTTAAAATCCAGCACTGTCCCTAACCCGGTGCCACCCCTAACTGCCTCACTCCTCCGGCAGGTACAACCAGGGCTATTTCCAGGCCGCTCGGGCTCCACAGGCAGCTCCCGCTCCGGCTGCGGCTCCGGCAGCGGCTCCGGCAGCGGCTCCGCGGGAGCCGGAGCCGGACCGTGCCGCCGCCGAGCCGCCGGCGGTGGAGGAAGAGGAGGAGGAGGACGGAGAAGAGGACCGCCGCAGGGAGGACGAACCTGAGGACGTCCAGCTGCGCGTCAGTGAGGAGCTGCAACGGGTGAGGACTGGGGCAGGGTGAGGAGGAACTCCGGCGGGTAGGGACGGGGGGAGGGTGAGGATCTCCGGAGGGTAGGGACGGGGGGGGGAGGGTGAGGAACTCCGGAGGGTAAGGACGGGGGAGGGTGAGGAACTCCGGCGGGTAGGGACTGGGAGGGTAAGGATGGGGCAGAGTGAGAAACTGCAGCTGGTAATGATAAGGAAGGTTGGAAGAGGCAGACTGACAACCTTGGGAGAGACAGGTCCAAGAAGAGTGTCCTGGGGGAGAGACAGGTCCAAGAAGAGTGTCCTGGGGGAGAGACAGGTCCAAGAAGAGTGTCCTGGGGGAGAGACAGGTCCAAGAAGAGTGTCCTGGGGGAGAGACAGGTCCAAGAAGAGTGTCCTGGGGAGAGACAGGTCCAAGAAGAGTGTCCTGGGGGAGAGACAGGTCCAAGAAGAGTGTCCTGGGGGAGAGACAGGTCCAAGAAGAGTGTCCTGGGGGAGAGACAGGTCCAAGAAGAGTGTCCTGGGGGAGAGACAGGTCCAAGAAGAGTGTCCTGGGGGAGAGACAGGTCCAAGAAGAGTGTCCTGGGGGAGAGACAGGTCCAAGAAGAGTGTCCTGGGGGAGAGACAGGTCCAAGAAGAGTGTCCTGGGGGAGAGACAGGTCCAAGAAGAGTGTCCTGGGGGAGAGACAGGTCCAAGAAGAGTGTCCTGGGGGAGAGACAGGTCCAAGAAGAGTGTCCTGGGGGAGAGACAGGTCCAAGAAGAGTGTCCTGGATCTAACAACACGTCTATAAAAACTCAATAATGAATTTATGATTTGTAAACCAACTGCTATCTATACAATACTGTGGCATGAAAAGTATGCATCTTCCCGGTAGGATCCCATTAGCTCTCATCGTGACGTCTGAGATCTCAGTATATTTTTTCCGATTTTTTTTTACAGCGATTCCAAGGTCCTAGTGGATATGGGATATACATCCTAAGGATCGAATCCCCGTTTTTTTAGATTCACTCGCACGACCCATTATTGGCTGGGACGTTTCTTACAATCTCCAACTTGTCATTACATATATCTATTGTTGGCTTTCATGCGCGCTGCATTCCCTCTCTGTGGGCAATCTCCCTGAAAGCGATTGCCCACGTCATCAGCGATTGGCCACGTGTGGCTCATCAATACATGTCTCAATATTTCTGCACTATGTATAGCGGCTGAGTGACGGTGAATTCCCACTCGACATTAAGGATGTAATTACTCCCAGCGCTGTCGCCGCCGCCTCTCGCGGAGGTTTATTCCGGGACTAAGTCTGACTTCTGACCCGTGTGCCGTCTGGCGTTATATAAGGTTATTACTGTGGAGACACTGCTGATCTCAGCTGGCCTGACCTGACATGACCTCCGATCTGACCGGTGTCTCTACCTGGCTTCTGACCTCTTTACTACCTCTGACATGACCAAGGGCGATCTACTATGACAGTTCTACTACGATAACAGTTCAGGAGGATGGTACGTATAGTACTCAGCTATACATCAAACCAATGGCAGCACCCATTATCATTCACTACACATCAGCGCACCCTATTCAATGTGCTATGTGCTCAATGTGCTCTGTGCTATACTCGCAACTTCTACGCGCAAAACGTCTGGGGTCTGACAGACAGACACAAGACCGTGACCGTGGCATGTATCGAAGCACTTTTCCGTCGCAACGGGTATCCAAATAGGCTCATCCAGAGAACTAAGCATAGGTTACTGTATAATGACATAACTCGCCACCCTAGGAGTACGATGAAGCAGACCAAAAACAATGG
>JAXIVJ010004300.1:0-2500 GCA_036785665.1 Chirona hameri | reverse complement strand
GCTGGCCTCTGACCTGGCCTCTGACCTGGCCTCTGACCTGGTCTCTGACCTGGTCTCTGACCTGGTCTCTGAGCTGGCCTCTGAGCTGGCCTCTGACCTGGTCTCTGACCTGGCATCTGACCTGGCCTCTGACCTGGCCTCTGACCTGGCCTCTGACCTGGTCTCTGACCTGGCCTCTGACCTGGTCTCTGACCTGGTCTCTGACCTGGCCTCTGACCTGGTCTCTGACCTGGTCTCTGACCTGGTCTCTGACCTGGTCTCTGACCTGGTCTCTGACCTGGTCTCTGACCTGGTCTCTGACCTGGTCTCTGACCTGGTCTCTGACCTGGTCTCTGACCTGGTCTCTGACCTGGTCTCTGACCTGGTCTCTGACCTGGTCTCTGACCTGGTCTCTGACCTGGTCTCTGACCTGGTCTCTGACCTGGTCTCTGACCTGGTCTCTGACCTGGTCTCTGACCTGGTCTCTGACCTGGTCTCTGACCTGGTCTCTGACCTGGTCTCTGACCTGGTCTCTGACTTGACCTCTGATCTTATTTCTGATCTGACATCCTATGTTGATGTTTGCTCCAATGACATCCTCTGGTCTTACTGGTGACCTGACTTCTGATCTGATGTCTGATATCTGACCTGACCTCTGACCTGAGCTGACCTGTTTGCCGCCAGGTGATGGAGCAGATGGGAGTGGAGCCGCAACTGCTGGAGGCGCGACCACACCCGCTCACTCTGGCTTGGACCTTCTTCAGATCGTTCTTCGCCTCTCTGATACCGGACCGGCTGGAGCAGTGACACCCCCAACCCCCACCCAACCCCACCCCACCCAACCCCACCCAACTCCGCTTCACCACGCCGTGTAAATCCCCGTGTACGCCTGTAGACTAGCTCGGACAGTAGACTAGTGTGTGCAGAGAATAATCGTTTATTGCAGATCCGCGTATCATGATATTTAGTGCGAGGCGAGGAATGTCGTTCGGCGCAGTGACGACCCGGTCGTCGCTCGCCCTCGGGAAATCTGGCGGTGTGGGCGGTCCAACGGTCGCCGATCTGTGGTGTCGCGGGTTCCATGTTTGTGCCAGATGGTTTTAATTGCGCCGCGGCGGCCCCGCAGCGGTTGGTTTTGTGTGATATCTAGGCGGCGGCCGGCCGGCCGGTTCCGGTCTCATCAGATTGGTAACATTCTCCGTCGAGAACGTTAGCGGGATGTGGTGTTTTCGGAGAACATTGGCGATTGGCGATGTTCGCGGAGAACTTTGGCGAGCGGCGATGTTCGCGGAGAACATTGGCGAGCGGCGATGTTCGCGGAGAACTTTGGCGAGCGGCGGTGTTCTCGGAGAACTTTGGCGAGCGGCGGTGTTCTCGGAGAACTTTGGCGAGCGGCGGTGTTCGCGGAGAACGTTAGTTGGCGGGATTGAGTGTAGGGCGTAAATGTGGTGGACTACGAGAACATTGGCATGGACCATGCATGCTTTAAGACTATTAATATGGGTGCGCTACTATTTAAGAACATAGACAAAGTTTGTCGTTCTCTAGAAACATCACCGGACGACGGGTCTCCGGGAACATTTTCAGTGTGCGGTGCTCTTCGACAAATATCAGGCAGCGCCACTGCTCTCTGGGAACATTGTGGCGCTGTTGGGCGTCTCCGTCTTTAGCTGTCGCTTTTCATCGCCCGTCTTCTGGGCGGCGCTCCGTCTCTGCCGCGTTGTTTTCCTCTCGTTTGGCTCCGCTGCGGTCGGATCAGACCGTGTGTATGTCTGTCTGTGGGCCCGGCTGCCGCCTGCCGTCTGCCGATGGACGGACGGCACAGCGGCGGCGACCAGGCCACGGACGCACTTCTGTCTGTTAAATATACACCACTCCCGCGGAGAACACCTGTGTTTCTGTGTTTGTGGTCGGCTTTGTGGAGACTTGACGTGTGCGACTTTCAGTGTGTGTCTCAGCGCCTCGTGGGTTTGATCAGCTGAGTGTTCGCTGCTGTTGGGTCTGGCATTTGAAGGTCAAACTGAGAACACCTTTCTGGCAATTTAGCGGCTCGAAGAAGTCAACAGGCGAATGTGTGTCAAGTCACGCAGCCCAGTCTCCATCAGGACAAAACTGAGCCGAGAGTTACACGACGTAAGGAGGCTAATGCTGTACCACCGGGCGCTAAAACATGGGGATATACTGGAAGCGGGTTGCGAGGGTCATACAGAGCGTTGTAGCTGACATCGGATCGACAGGTGCCACTGAATGGAGAGATACAGTGTAGATGGGTGTTCAGGCGTGGCGTGGCGTGGGGCGCGGGCGCATTCTCTGTAAAGTGAAGAGTGCGGACGCAGATGTAGACCACAGCTGCGGCGAGTCTGACGGTGACGAGACAATTTTGGGGGGTTGCGTGTCGTACCGACAGGCTTACTCATCGATTTTGGGACTGAGCTGTACGTCGGGAGAGGGAACGAGGCCCGTCATACTTCAGAGCATGTGCTATCGACTCACACAAGACGCAAGCGCCATGGGCTGCCAT